>JAHWFP010145832.1:86474-122863 GCA_023313725.1 Lithobius niger
TGCGATGAAACAGAATTTATTTATTGTCAAGGGATCTTGCAAAAATCGAAAATCTGTAGGTTTTTGTTCGCCGAACCGATTTTTGCCGATCAACACAAAATCTGTTCGGTATAACCTTACCAACTTGCTCTAAATTTACATAGCCTATAGTGTCTTTATTCGCGCGTCAAGTTTGTTCGTCCCAGACTTGGTACATACTATTTTAGTACGTAGTAAATCCATTGCAAAAGTATTTATCCCGTTTCCTAACAACCGTTTCCATTGTTAACATCGGCACGCGATCGTGAAAGTCGACTAAGAAAACGCAGCATAACGTTTCATTACACGAAAGCTTGCTTCGTTGCTATGCAGTTGAGTCGCGATGCTATATCTCAATTTTATTAAGAGTGTCTGCCATGTGTTGTTTGACTCTCATTAAAGGCGCGTAATTCTCTCCGGTATATTTTAAGTTTTCCTCGATACATTACCGGAAATAGTTTTATACGAATTCATTTACCTTTTATTTGATCGTCTAAGGGTACAATCTCAATGACAGATGTGGCGCGCGTACACTAGTATGCTTCTTTTTTACCAATCGGTTCGAAGAGTATCTCACTCTCGCCAGAAAGCTTCTCAGGCTACTTTTAACGGTGACGTCGCGCGATGTTACACGCCTAGTCTGTGACGTAGTGATTCTTCGTGCACTTCAAGTCACGTGACTTGCTGCTTCTGAGCGAAAGCCAAGTGAGATAGTAGCTGCCTTACTCGAGGCACGCAGCTTCAATCCCAGTTAACCTTGTTCTGAATACAGATGCAAACCTATTTACGTTGCCTTTTGGACTTATATGTCAAACTGCCTGAGCGGGGAATCGAACCCACGACCTCTAAAATCAAAGGCCATTGGCCTTTGATTTCGAGCCCATTGGCTTTCCGTCCCGTTTAACCTTGTTCTGAGCTTATCAGGAGAAATGGCGAAGTGATGAACGCACATATCTATTCCACCAAGTAGATTTGCTACCGAATCGGTAAAGGAAAGGACAAAACGAGAATTGGATCGACAATTAGGTTTATCCTATGTTTACCGCAAGAAACTAGGATTAAAGAAGGGGTGTCGTGATCCTGACATGATGATGGACAAAACAAAAGGCTGTTAAATTAAATTGCGGATTGAGTTTCAGACGTAAATTCTCGTAGTAGACATTAAGGCCTAAGGGAAAAACATTTAGCTACAGTACCAATTAAATTACGACTAGGTCGGTCGGGAGAAGCTTTCTTTTTTTTTGATGGTACCCTTAAAACACCCAATTTTATGCCTTTTATTTAAGCTGTGTCTGTACAGTAACGCCGTTTTTGATTCCCGCGTAATACTAAAACATCTAGTCACAAATTAGGCTGCAAGGGAAAAAAATAACGGTTGGGAGGAAATGAGATCGGTCGCAGGGGCGTAAACATACTTCTCCGAAGGAGGGGGTAGAAAAAAAAAAACTATACTACATAATGACCACTCCCTAAGCATACCTCCTTGACATCGCCAATAAATTAATATATGTAACATAGTCGGCAACAATAGGACGTAAATTTCGACAACACAGAATCAAGATCCCAGAATCTTTTATTTGGTAGACTTTGTTCAAATAAAACTAACGAGAGTATTTTACTGCAGCAACAGACTGGAGACATTGATGATCATAACGTGCAGTCGTCTGCGCCAGTGTTTGTTTACCTTTTAGCATTCGTACGATGTGTCGTGGCTCCGAAATGAGTATGATCTAGCGTCGGATGTGACGTCATGCTTGTTTCACAGAGCAATGCGCGCCGCGGTCGTATGAACTATATTTTAGCGCAGTTGACGTACGAGTAAAGCAGCCAGGACGGAGAGATTTATGTGCCTTTAATTCCTTTTGTTTCTTCAATATAGACAGTAACCCACACTCGCCACGCAGTACCTGATACGCTACTTCCCATTTGTAATGTTCATGAGCTCTTTACATTTCATGTTTTGTCTGATCTGATGATGCAAACTTCATCTTGTTTTCTACTTTTCTGTAGAAGTGACTTCAATTTCTTCCCATTTTTCACATATGAAGCTATGCCAACTCTCCTCGGGTCGTCTTGGATTTTCTTACATTAAGTCAGTCTCGACTCGTTTAGTGCTTTCTTAAAATGACGACTTAACTATTCCGGGTGGCATCCAGGATTGATGAACCATTCTTTCTTTGGTAGCGTTCTAATGTCTTCTTGCCGTCTTCCACTTGCTCACTGCACTTTGCACTTTTATTGGGTACCCAGAGTTTATGGCACGCCTCTACCTGTTGTGGCCGGCTTCAGAAACGGAACCATCTCTCTTGCGTTCAAGTTTGATAGCAAGAAACACAATTGAACCGGCCATCTATCTGTTCTTCAAAAGTTAAGCTCCAGCTTAGTCCTCTACTCATTCAACAGACAAAGCGCTTCAGGAGTGCTCCTTTCTCACCATAGCTAAACATCGTTTACAAATCCGTTCTAGGATACTACATTGTTGCGAACGAGCTGACCCTCAAGCTATGTTAGCAGTGGTGAGAAAGGAGAGCCGAACGAGTGGAGGAGTAAGCTGGAGTTAAACTTTGAAGATGAGGTGGTTGGTTCAATAGCGTTTCTTTATACCAAACTTGACTTCAATTCATTTGTGAAGCCCCTCACAACAGGTAGGTGCGTCTTTCGACTCTAGAGGCATTCAATGTGTCTCGGAATGAGTTCAATCAGGCAGTGAGTCACTCAAGCACGAGGAAGATAAGAAATGTAAATGCTGTGAAAGGTTTCATCAATCTAGGATAAGCAACTAGAAGGTGCCATGCCGGGGAAAAAGGTTCCACCAGCGGGCATGTGAGGGGGGAGTGGAGGAAGGGAAAACGGACAGTCGAGAAGTATACGAAACGAGTATGTGCGACATGAGGGGAGTAATTAAGAGGCCTTGAGGAAGGTTGGTACTGCTTCGTACTTAAAACTGACGAAAACTAGTAAAGAGAAAAACAGGAAATCGAAAGGGAGCTTGTGAAAGTCAAGGCAACGAAACAAGGTTTCGTGGAGTGAAACAAAAGCGACTCCAGGTGTCAATTTCTAGCAGTGACACGCTTGAATCGTCGCGATAGAATCGGGTGTTTACTGTTTAGTGAGTGGAGCTCAGCAATAGACTATGCCAAAAGCGGGAAATGAAACAAGACCATCTTGAACAGCACGATAAAAAGTCGATTCTTCACAATCTGGCGTCTTTCCCAATCTATGGCCCCCAAGGTGACATGGATGGACCGTTAAGTCGCCAGGGGACCCCTTAGGACCAGACCAACCACCGAAAGGCTATCAGTCTGACAGATGGACCGTCAAGTTTCCAAACCCACTTCATTTTCGAAGGACCAACAGTCTGCAAGGGACCGGCACTCACCCAAGGACTCGGTAGCCCAAGGGCTCGTCAGTCACCAAGAGCTCAACAGTCACTGGAAGACTGCCATTTTCAAGACGAGCGTTTCTCGAGGCAACACTCATCCGGAAACAAAGTAGATTGCCAACGAGGAAGGGGTTATCCCTGGAAGGGATCGACATGGGTGCGGCATCACTTGAAGTAAAACTGTTCAACCGGTTTTCACAGTGGTTACCAAAGCTTGAAAAGAAGCAACGGGCAGATGACGACTGACAGACAAGATGGGAGTCACAACATGATCTTGGGGACCAGTATTCCAAAAGGAAGTGGTTATACCTCATCGGAGGACACCGTTAGTATTGAGATCGGTAAGATGGTTCAAACGGAGGAAAAAACATCCTAACCACTCCTCCAGATAAAGACGAAGCAGTTTTGACGAGGGTGCACTACTACTCCCCATGCTCTTTCTGTAAATCGAAACCTTTTTCTTCCGGGGAATCCAAAAGCCGGCGGGGGGGGGCCCGCCCCCAAAGTGGAAGACGTACAGCAACAAGTTAGCCTTCTCCCACAGTCGGCGATGTTTCAACGCTTCCGTCTGGATGCAGGAAGCCTCCTGAGAGGAGGGAAACCCATCGGCACGGGAAAGTACTTCCAGCCGCTGAATCCTGATGCGCCCAAACCAAAAAAAAAAAAAACCTTCAAGGGGGCTGAATACCTCCGTGAATCGGTGACAATGGAGTAGGATTCCTGCATTCATAAACCAGTTACAACCAGAATCCCGCTGAAACGGTTCAAAGCAGAGGAGGGGAGCTATTGCTTCGCGTCGGCATTAGAGCAGCATCCCATGCAGAACATTTAGCTTCTGCGGCACTACAATCCCACATCACGTCCCCCCCCCCCCAGTCCAGTCCAGACCGACGGGATCCTACAGGACAGCGCAGACCTCCTTAGCCTGGTAAATAATCCTCGTTTTAAATAAACATCCATTGGTCAGATGGGCCAGTTCAGTAAGGAAAAGACTGACACTGGTTTTATTTCCTTTAAAGTGCAAATGCAGTCCTTAAGCAAGCAATTACTTTCCAAAAGGAGACCCTTGACTTAGGTCAACGGCTTGGTCCTGCGTAGATGAAACGCCTACCTCAGCATCAATCCTCAGAAATACGGTTGAAAACCTTAGTGTGGGAGAGAAATTCCCATTTACTCCCCCGCACCTTTAAATTTCCTCTACAGTTTCTTTAATGACCACTGTAGTCTATTTAATTACTCTGTCTGTTTAACAATTGTAAAGAGAGAACAGTACAAGTTTAACCCAACAATGTATAAGCCTCTGCCCAATAACTATCATATCATTGTTGTTCGACTTTAAATGTGTGTCTGTTGTCCTACTTCGTTGTAATATCTGACTATAACAACCTGATTACACCTCTTTGTTCAGTGTTCATCTTGTGCAACCTTCCACTGATTTTAAGTAGATGCCATGGTGGATATGGAAATAAAGTTCTTTGTAGTTATTCCCAGGTAAAATAAAAACAACGAAGTTACCTTACAACAGCGTGGGATGAGTGCTGGAAATATAGAAGACTACCACTGCAGTCGCAGGTGAAGGGAAACCGTCTTCCATTTCTAGTGGCCTATAAATGGCGGCCGTTTTTCTCAAGCATCATCTCTTAACGGTTTTTTTAGGCAAGAAGGAGCAGCGGAGGGTTACAATTGGAAAGAGACTGAGAAAAGTGGATCGGTTATTACAAAAGAGATAATGGTACAAAGAGGTGTGATCAGGTTGTTACAGAGAGAGACATTTAGTTTAAAGCCGAACAACAATAATTGTCAAGGTTGCTTCGGCCATAGATTAAACTTGTACTCTAAGGTAACAATACTCTTTATAATTGTTAGCCGGTTGGCGTAATTAAATAGACGAGAGTGGTCAAGAGGTTCATTAAAGAAACTGCAGAGGAAATTTAAAGGTGGGGGAGTAAATGGGAAGGTTGCAAGAGATGGAAACTGTACAAAGACAAAAGGTTTTATCCCCACTCCTTACTAGAATAAAACCTTGTGGACTGTATTTTCGCATTTCATATCTGGTGAGGCAATACCATTACTAACGAAAAAGACATTAACGTGTCTATAACGTCATTCCATAGAACATTCCTCTGTCGACGCACCATTAAGCCTCAATTCCCCCCCCCCCCGACGTCCATACCGTTTTACGCGCCGCAAATAACATCTGTATTGTGAGGCGCGTGGGGGGGAACGGAACCAACGTTCTGCCTCCTCCCCGTATGGTGACCCAGTACTGCAGCTCGTGTACGGTCACGGTGTAATCTCTGTTAACTCCCGACACTTAGGATACCATCATTTCACAAGTCGGACAAGTTGTTCAACAGGGAATTGCCCACGATAGCCTTTGCACTGATAAACAGCTCCAAAATTCAAGGGACAGTACTCCAGCAAGCCATTCCATCAGGAACCATTTCAGGACCCCGAAAACAAAAGAGGCTCCTCCAACCAAAGCTACAAAGGCAAAGGAGGAAGGGGTGGAGAACCGAGATCTTCAGTCAAAACCCTCATCCATGCCATATCCTATAGGAAGAGGATCATGAAAATGAGGTGGGGCACAATGACCCCGTAGTTCCCCTCATCCATGCCACACTTTAGAGCAACAGGACAGGGACAATTTTGCTAGGTAAATTCCATCATAAATTCCTAGGTTCTTTTACATGCCACAATCGACATGAGCACGAGCCATTACAGGGCCCTTCTTCCCCAAAATGCCAGGGGTGGCTGAGCCGGACTCGAACCCAGGATCTCTGGCACATGTGACGGTCATGCTAACCATCAGGCAACCTTGCACCCTAGGGGAGGGGGAGGGGGTGCAGGTTAAAGTTCCACTATAGCTGTAAGTTTGCCGCGCTCCCAGCCGAAGCCATGGCACCAGAAGGAGAGATGGACAATTTTGCTAGGTAATTCCAATCGGATATCCCTAGGATCTTTTACGCGCCACAATTGACATGAGCACGAGGCATCACAGGGCCCTTCTCTTCCCGGAAATACCAGGGGTGGCTGAGGTCAGGATCGAACCAGGGACCTCTTGCACATGAAATGGTCGTGCTAACCATTAGGCTACCTTGCCCCATAGTTCCACTATAGCATGTGGGAATGTGTTACAGAAGATTCATTTGTGCTTTCTATAATAAGAGAAGGGTACAAACCAAAGGAGCAATCCAGCCAACACCAGAGAGATAACCAGGATTCTACAGTCCGGCAAGTGTGATTGCCAAGAATGGGCATCTTCAACTTGAGACTGCAAACAAACATATTGCAACAGAACACTTGAAGGAGAATTTACTATGCCCTTGGACTTTGAGGACACGTACATCCATGTTCCCCTCCAACTTTCAGTACTTTCAAATTTTTCCGGTTTGCTGCGATCGTTTGCACGGTGCCCATCCTTAAGCCAGTGCTGGGATTCCTTCAAAGGCGGAAGGTGAAAATGCACAGATATTTGATTCACAGACTGGCTGATTCAAAACCGGGAAAAGAAACCCTCCAAACCTAACGAAAGACACCAACCATCTATTAATCAATCATTATTAATTAATGATCGTTCCAGCAACAGAATTCCAGTTTCTGGGGACAGCTTTCCATGAAAGAATTTACCGTCAAACCCTCAGAAGAAAGGACTGCGGACCGGGATTGCAGATCCTCCACCTCAATCCCTCTGTTGTAAAGACATTGGGAAAGTTGACTTGATGGCAGACCTTGTTCCGATGGTTCATGTAGGGACAGGAGCCTGAGCTTAGACACTGTTGACAATCTTTCTTGGTGGTAGTCCTTGGTTCCCAGTCGGGGCAGTTGCCTTTTGTTTTTCTTATACTAATAAGGCTGTACCGAACTGAACATGGTTGACCAAAGGCTTTCAGTTTGGGGTGGTGTTTAGCCTTTTAAGAAAAATACCGACCCTAACTTTACGTGCACTTTTATTTGATTGACAGAATTTGACGTACGAGTACACCATTTTAAAGGGTTCCTAGTTCTAACCGTTCAAAGTTATAATGGAACACATATATAAGGAGATTTCTTTGTATTCAAACCGAGTCCTTGTAAACACATTGCAGTTTCATGGTTCGGAAATGTTCTTGTACTCTCTCACCCCCACACTTTTATGCCAACCATTCACCTTTTGATTTTGTGTTTAGTTGGTATGTTATTTGGAACAAAATGGAATAAATCTAAGGAAAGGTGCAAAACTTGTTTATTAATCCAGGTGCACACAAATCGTTATCTACAAAAGTACAAATATGAGCACAAATTCGAAACTCTAAAGGCCATGCAAAGTTAATTGTCTGGTTTACAGGCGCATGCGGGTGCCTTAACTTATCGCGTGTCAAAATTTTTTATTTGAATCTTGGTCCATCCACTAAAAATCATATTTCCGCCAAATTTTTACCGTTTTTGACATTCCAATATACCATTTTAACCGGCTCGAAACGAGCTTTTCAATGGTGCTAATTTCAAACCTCTAGCTCAAACCACCAAAAAGTTATGTGCCAAAAACTTAGAAAAAACACTGAATACTAGATGACAAATAACTTATTAGCAGTAGTATATTATATTTTTTTGGCATATATTATATAATTTTTTTTGGCTTTCTTCACATGTCAGCTTTCAGCTTTACTTGTTGAAGAAACGGGGTCAGTTAAATAAAAAAATTTTTTTTTAAATGCCTGGTTGCCTGGTGCTTCAATTTGCAAGCTCGCCCGTAAACCAAACAATTTTTTTTTCATGGTCTAACATAAATTTTAAAGCTCTAGTACTTTGTGTTGAGAGAGAGAATACTTTTCCACTGAGGTTTTAGACGTTCTCTCTTGAACCGTAATCGAGAAGAAAAATGTTCTTTTAATTTCTTCACTATATGAATGTGCCTAAAACGAGAATGAAATTTTAGTCTAACATCGAAAAGCGAACCATGTGAGAGTAGCCTGGGAACCTGTGGGCAGCACCCTGTTCTCCGCGACACGTTACATACTGGACTAAAAAAAATGACACTCACTAGGGATGGCACGATAAAAAAAAAATTTTATCGCGATAATTGATATTTAGATAAAACAAATTAATTAACCAAGCAAAGTACAACAAAAACATCAAAACACCGGGGGCACCTGGTCGATTTTGGTTTCTATTGCCTATCAGAAAATATACATTACCTGCAAATTTTAACATTCCTTCTTGCGATGCAATCTCCTCCTAGAGAATAACTACTATGCCTGCCAGCTCGGTAGCGTTACAATGCGCATGCACGACACTCCTAGAAAAGGGCCATTGCATACCTTTAGATCCTCTCAATTGTTACTATGGTAACGCAAGAGAGGAGGTAGGGCAGATATAGGTAATGTATACTTTCAGAGTTTCAGTTAGGCAATAGAAATCAAAATCGATCAGGTGCCCCTGGTATTTTGAAGTTTCTTTGTGAAGACGGCCAGGAACACCTACACGTTCAGAAGGATGAAGGACTGATCAGAACAACAATAAACATGCAAGCTGAATTACCTTTGAAGAGCTCTTGAAGTGATGAGACTGTTTGAGGATCAGCTGGAAGGAGGCGACCGTGGGCCTGGAGGGTTTGAATGACGAAGTGTAAGGATGGCATGGAGCCGAATGTCTTGTGTTTTGCTGATGGAGGTGAACGACCATATGGAGCTCGACGGGTTTGCGAGCGAGTGAGCAGTGCTGAAGGCGCCAGGGCGGGATAGGTGGTAATAGAGAAAGGAGGCGGGACTCGGATCAAGATCTATTTGGTTTTCTGCTGAACAACCTGTTGGTGAAGGCAAGTTGCTTCCAATGCAAGGTCGGCGTTTGCTGTGAGGAGAGCTGCTTCGGCCGACAATATAGATTACCTGCAATTTGTAGCATTGCAGCAGACCTCGTCACAGATAGCGGTGGGACCATAGTAACAAGCGCGCTAGCTACTCCACCTGCAATTTGTACTGATAGCGGTGGGACCATAGTAACAAGTGCCCTAGCTACTGCGAGTGAGTGAAGTTATCTGTGTAACCTTTTTTTAAAGGTGTGAAACGAACAAAAGTGCAACGTTTGCTGTTGTCGTGAAACACAACGCACATTGGAGAATATTAACGTAAAATTAACTAAAAGTCATAAGCGTACAGGTGTGAAGATGGCCACGAACACCTACAGGTTCAGAGGTGTGAAGACTGACCAGAACAACAATAAACATGCAAACTGAATTACCATCGAAGAGGTCTTGACGTGATGAGACTGTTGAGGCCCGCTTCCGTGGGCCTGGAGGGTTTGAATGACGAAGGGTAAGGATGGCATGGAGCCGAATGTCTGTGTTTCGCTGATGGAGGTGAACGACCATACGGTGCTCGACGGGTTTGCGAACGAGAGAGCAGTGCTGAAGGCGCCAAGGCAGGCTAGGTGGTAATAGAGAAAGGAGGCGGAACTCGGATTAAGATCAATTTGGCTTTCTGCTGAACAACCCGTTGGTGAAGGTGAGTTGCTTCCGATGCAAGGTCGGCGTTTGCTGTGAGGAGAGCTGCTTCGGGCGCAAAGTTGGTGTTAGCTATGCGCAGGGCAAGTTTGCGGTCTGCAGTTAAAATGGAAAATGTTCCAATCCAGGTGGGCAAGGTCATCATGCGATAGTTGTAAACCATGAATGATGGCAGTGTGCAGAGGGGAGTGACAAACTGGAAGGGGAGGCAGCTTGTGCATAGAGTTCATCGGTGCTGCGGTGAGACAGAGAAGGAAAAACAACTGTAGCACGGGAGAAGTTGGCGGTTGCATTACTGTAGCAGTGGAAGTCGGAGGAGCCTGGACAGGGAGTGGCACTGAAGGACTTTAAGCTCCATGTGGAGCCAATGTTATACAGGGGGTACAAATCTTTGGCGGGAGAGTAATGGAAAGATTCTTCGTTGGAAAGCATATGGTTTGTTTCAGTTTTAGGGAGGATGTGGAAGGAAGCGAAGGCAAAGGTCCCTTTGGAAGGAGACGAACGATTGGAAGCCTCGGGTGTAGAAGCATCAGGGCGCTTTAGTGAAAGCAGCTTTTTGTTGAAGACAACACCGGTTTGAGGGATGAACGACGGGATGATGAACCGGTCAACGAAGGAGACTTTCTTCCAAGCGGAAGATCGGTCAGAAATCTGAGAAGGCTGTTGCGGACGGAGCACCTTTCACTGCAGCATGAGTGAGATGATCCCTGGCTGTTTGTGAGCTTTCTGAGCCGAACAAAACCTAGACTTTCTTTGGTAGACCTCGATCACAGCCCATTCGGCTTCTGTGATAGTTTTACAGATGGCGCACGGCCGCAAAAAGTCATCGCAAAATCTGTGACGCTGGCAAACCAAGTGTGGGTAGAGGTCAGGCTGTCCGGAGATGAAGTTGGAACATCTGCATCGTTCGGGGCTTGGAGAGTATGGCGGATCAAGAGGAAAGTCCATGTCTCAATGAAAATGTTACTGGAAATGGAAATGGTGAACGTAAGGATAAGGAATGCACAACGTGCAAAGAACAATGGCGCAACACCGGAAAGGAAATAGTTTCCCGCCAAGACGCAGCGAGGGGAAATCTCCGTCTGGGACAGCAAAGACACCTGATGACATAATGATGACAAAATTAGGAGCATGGGGAAAAAACGACTGTTGGTAGAGACGGTGCAGGTTAACGCTTGGTTGAGGCGAATGACTAGGGAGCGAGGCGTGTGAAGGATTAGTCGTTTAGGCAGAGGCTGGAGAGTGGGCTCGTGCATTTGATATATAGTGAGAGATCCATTGGGGACTATGGTTGCCCCCCCCCCCCTTTCTTTCAAAGTGCTGAGAAGACGGCGAAAGCAGAGTAATGGAAGGTTGACGGGTAAGGGCGTACACGAGAAGGGTCGTGCTATTGGTGACGAAGGCTTAGGTGAAGTGGGACAAAGAGGGATCGATGAACCTGGGGGTAGGGAATCTTGGAAAGCGTCTTTGGAGCAGTCAGGAGTGTTCGTGGCTCAAGAGGCCGAAAAGCATCATGACTAGTGAAGGGTGATGGAAGGGGTCTTGAAGAAAGCGAAGGTGGTGCCTGTCAATGACGAAGAGTCTGCTTCTAAGCAATGGGGACAGGGCAAAGCAGGAG
The DNA here is from genome assembly GCA_023313725.1 of Lithobius niger. NCBI lineage: Eukaryota > Metazoa > Arthropoda > Chilopoda > Lithobiomorpha > Lithobiidae > Lithobius > Lithobius niger. The sequence goes on from JAHWFP010145832.1 coordinate 97,974, forward strand.
GCGTATGAGGAGCGGTACTGAGATCCGGAAGTAAAGGGGGTCGCTCCAGAAGCAATGGTAGGTGCTGGGAAAACAGGAAAGGGAGAAGGCATCCGGATGGCTGCAGGCGAAGGGCTAGCCCAAACGGGAACAAACCGTGGCGGCGGAACAGGAACGTGCGCAGCGAAGGGATATCGGGCTTGTCGACGGGAACCTGGTTGTCGGGAAAAGTGCTGCCAGTGAAGTAAGATGCTGTACGTCGTATCAACGATCGAGATGTTGGGCCAATCGGAAGGCGACCACGGCGCCTTTGCCTGGGAGACCCATCGAGAACTAACGTTTCGCTGGCGAACACGAGCCGCAGATGAAGCTCCAAGCCGGAAAGAACCTGAGGGCGCAAACGTCCGTTCGGTCGATCCAAAACTGAAGACGGTGCGAAGGGAACATTCGAACCCCCAGAAGGCCAAGGCGAGGAACCACACAAGACAGGTGGTAACAAAACCACAGGCGAATTGTCTGGCAAACAAGAAGAAGAATCTGCGGCCACAATGACCGCAGGAGAGATCATGACATCCGAACAGAGTAGTCAAAAGTGGAAGGGTAGTAAGGTTGCAAGCAGGGCTAAGCCTCAAATGCGATACAACAAACCGTTGGCCTAAGGTCCTGACGAAATCCACTGCCTCTGCGCGTTCGCGATGATGCGAAGGATTTTGGAGAGCTGGGGAGAGCAATCAGGTAGTGTGAATGCTAGAGAAGAAAAACGTGGCATGGTCTCTGGACCGCCCTTTTATAGGAGGAGTGTGTCACGCATGCACACTGTAATGCTACCGAACTGGCAGGCATAGGTTCTTCTCTAGGGGGCGATTGAATTACAAGAAGGAATGCTACAGATTACAGGTCATGTTTATTTTCGTCAGATATAGAACTACAATTATTATAGTTACCTTTTCTGGTGAAGTGGGAATGCTTTCATCACATCGGTAACACATTTCCCAACAGGATAAAGTCATTGCCCGAAAACACGTACGGAAGTTGCCTACAGAAACGTAAAATTATTAAAGATCTCTAGCTTCACAGCTAGCACGAGTACTAAATAACAAAATAAATCAATGAAACATTTTATTCAAAATGGCATAGTATACTGTAAAAATCTACCATTTTGTATATCGGATGACATTTTAAAGGGAGGGGGAGGTAACAACAGCATACAGTATATTTTCCTGACGATTTTATTCCCCCCCCCCCCCCATTTTAACCAATTTTCCTTTGGGAAATGTCCATTCGGATCACAAGACAAATCAATCTTTGGACAACAACCAAAAGGAGAGGACAGTTTTGCCAGTATTATCGCAAGCGCCTGTAAGCTGAACGAACATAGTTACGGAACACACACACATGTATTTCCTCGGTGCAAATCCATGTTGAGAATAATGAAGATAAGAAATGGTATAGAAACACAAGAAAAGTCCTAATTTAGGAGATTCGATGTGTTCCTTTACCAATTGAGTGAGATTTTTTACCGAATGTATTGTTAATTCTCTCTCTTACTAATTACCGGAATCAATGATGGTGTTTGCAGTCCAGACTCCAACTTGATAAAGACAAAGTGGAAGGACTACACAATCGACGCACTCGGGGGATCTTACCTTCACATAAGTATAAGGCAATTAACTTCCCTAATCTTGCCTAGTAATCGTTGATAAACTTAAAAACTGGAATCGTGGAACGTACTGTCAGTACAACACGAAACATTATCATTCCGAGTTTGCAACCTGTGAAAAAGCTGCTGTCAGAAATGGTAAAGCCCCTACAGTTCTCGTGCTTCAAAAAACCATTAGAAACGGTGTCTTCTGCACTCGTACCACCACACGACTATACAAATTGGTTGCAGGTAATTTGTTTATTTATTTTGCAGTATTGATTTAACAGGCAATACTAAACGTCGTAAGCTACTAGGCTTCTCGTTGGATTACCTTTCAAATTTAAATTTGTCATTTTATAATAGCTGGAAAAGGTAAACCTCATATTTACGGTCTGCAGATTCGAAGGCCATAAATTATGATGTGGTACATGAGTTTGGTATGTCATATTAACTGTGTGAAAATGCAGCATTTCAAGTTTGACTACCTGCAGGTGCTACGGTACTGAATCAACACAAATCGGCTCATTAAATCTGAATAATTATTACTTAAGAGCTTCATGAAAAACATGAAAAAATATGGAAGTTTTCTACTAAGACCGGAAACAAAAGAAAATATGCTTAACATAATTCTCTTACCGTTTGACGAGTTCCTGTCTATCTACAATGCATTTGAATTTTTCGTTAGTGACTATATACCCATCCAATGCTACTGTACATTCTATCATCTTTTCGCTAAAAAAATAAAAAAAATAAAAAAGACATGTACGAGAACAATATTTAAGTAGTTTTGAATTGCGTTGCACAAGAAATTCAGACTTGGAACAACCTGAGCAAGCATAGCTCTGTGGTTGTGGATGAAACGGACTAAATCCTACCATCTCATGTAGTAAAGATAAGGAAAAAACAGGATCTTGCCCCCCCCCCCCCAGAGGTTTTTGAGTTGTTTAGAAACGTCCAGCTGCGTAACCCAAGTGCGCATGCACAAGTACAATCCTCTTTATAAGGGCACGGCCGGTATCCATCTTGTTTTCCCTCAATATGCCATGGTGGTGACTTAAGAGGGGAGGTAGGGTGGGTACAGGTAACGTATATTTCCGTTTAGGTAATAGAAACAAAATTCAGCCAGCCTTCTTGGGGGCCGGCAATTTCCATTCGGAAATATATATTACCTGTAAATTTATGCATTTACAGTTAGACCTAGTCAAAACTGGTGGAGGGCACCACTTTGACGTTGACAGGCACCCTAGGGTTACAAGCTGGATCCCCCAAAAAGTTACAAACTTCGCACTTTATAGAAAAAAAAACAGGAAAACAATTATGAATTTGGTTCTCTTTTCTGGATTTGGTGGCCCTGAAGAGGGCAGTTTGTTTAGAGATGAGGGTCTTGCTTCTTTCCCAAGTGCTTAAGGGAGGTTGACGACACATCTGGTAGCGATGATGGGTCCCACACCGTGTAGTCCATTGGCTTGCATGGCCATCTCTGAAGTAGTGGGATGTGAAGACTGATGAACTGCTCCAGGATGCTGCACAAGGATCTTTGGGACTGGGATGTTGTTCTGGACAGCCCATGTTGTTGAGATCGCACTTAGTTCATGTGCGATGACCCTGATGTTGTTGTCGGTGCAGTCGAGGTTGATGTCTTCGTAGGCGTGCAGTATGACAAGACAAGATCCAGGTGGCAATCATTCTTGCGGAGGATTCTCCAAATTCTCTTTTGTAAGGAAAAAAAAAGAGTTGATTACGACCTCTGCAAAATTCGTTGTTTTCTGTCTTTTCAATGTAGAAATGCAATGTGCATACGGGGCAAAGAAGACGTTCAGGTTCACACCGATTATGTTCGTGAGTGCTGGAATGATGGTCAGTTTTGAAAGTTTGTAAGGTTTTGAGTCTTAGCTCAAAAAGTTATTTTGGAAGCAGTTGAACAGCTGTGAAGTTTGTGTGGAAAAAGGAAAAAGCTGGATCAATGGCTAGAGCTTGAACTTAGCTGCAACGCAGGCTGGTAACTGAGTTGTCAGGAATACCGTTTTGCGGGTTAGGACATTTGTTCTGCTGTTGAGAAGTGTTTCATAAGGTGCCTTGGTTAAGAAATCCAGGATGACTGAAAGGTCCCAAACCTGAAAGGTGCGGTGAATAGTTGGCCATTCGATTTCAAAAGATTTGATGATAGTTGAAATACGAATATCATTGAGGAGGCCTGTTTTGCCTGCAATTTAAAAAATGAAGTTAAGGGCCGAGTGATAAACTAAGATTGTGGATCCTTTGAGGCCTTCTTTGAAAAGGTCTGAAGAAGACCAAAAGTTCGGGCATAGGGGGACTAACAGAATTGATTTTTGTAATGGTTGCCGTAAATTTTGTTGGTTGACTCTCTGGTGGCTTTGCTTGTGATTTTGATGGCTTGTTCCTCAAGATTTCCTGTCTCTTTGATAAGTTTGACAATAGTAGCCACTCATGTAAGTTGAGGGTACTGAAGTTTAGGTGAAATTGGGTTCTCATCCTTTGTGACAGTAGATCTGAAGTTTCTGGTAGCCTTCTTGGATCATCGATTAGAAGACTTAGAAGTTGAGGAAACCATGCTGCTAATGGCCAGTTCGGGGCTATTAGGAATATGCCATGGGAATACTCGATTTTCAGGAGGGCCTGAGATAGAAGCTTGAACATTGGGAAGAAGTATCTGTATATATTCTGTCAAGAAAACGTTAAGAGCGTCCACTGCCCATGCTTGATCGTCGGGAATCAGGCTGGTGAAGTGGAGAAGTCCGGCATTGTGCCTCGTGGTGAACAGGTCAACCATTGGAGTGCCCCATGTGCTGAAGCGATATATGCAGATGGATTTCCTGAGTGAGGCTTGCACCAAGAGAGGAGTCCGCAATACAGTTCCGGTTACCCGGGATGTAGAATGGTAAAATCGTGGTCTATAATTTAATGCACAATTGAAATATCGCTGAGGTGATTTTTTGGAGTTGGCGGGATTTTGTTCCCTTCCTTTCATATGTAGGCAATGGCCGTCGTGTTGTGCGCTGGGACCTGGACTACCTACCCCGAGATTAGGTGACAAAAGTGGTAAAGAGCGTTGAAGACGGCTTTCAGTTCCAAGAAGTACATGTGATGTTCGACGAGGGAGACTATGAGCCTGAGACTTCATAGTGAGCGATGTGAGGTCCCCAAGTTTCCAGTGAGGCATCAATGAGGAGGTGGAGATCTGGAAGGGGTTCGTGAAGAGGAACCATCTGCAAAAAGGTCCATTTGTCTGACCACCATAGGAGAGTATCTAGCGGTAAGTTTTCGTCCGTGGGGTGCACGAGATTGCTTAATTGATGTTGTTTTCCCAAGTGTCAATGCAGTAATGGTGAAAAGGTCTGATCAACTCTCTGCCGTAGGGGACACCATTTGCCACGGAGTTCATTTTCCCTATGAGGGAGTTGAGGTCCTGGAGTCTTTGGTTCGGGTTTCGACGAAAGGACCAAGTTTGAAATAAGATGTCCTCCATTCTGTCTGGTGAAGGCATTAAGGTTGCATATGTGAGGTTGAACGAGACGCCTAAAAAGATGAATTCTTGAGCCAAAGCCCCCATTATCCGGGCGGCGGGGGGGGGGGGGGGGGGGAGAGGCCCCCACTATCTGGACTCCCCCGCTATCCGGACTCCCCCGCTATCCGGGTTCCCCCCCGCTATCCGGGCTCCCCCATTATCCGAACTCCCCCCATTATCCGAACTCCGTCATTATTCGAGCTCCCCCATTATCCGAACTCCCCCATTTTCCGAACTCCCCCCACTATCCGAACTTCATTTTCCGAACTCCCCCCACTACCCGAACTCCTCCATTATCCGAACTCCCCCCATTATCCGAACTCCCCTAGTATCCAAACACGCCGAGTATCCAAACACCCCAAGTATCCAAACACTCCAAGTATGCTAGTATCCGAACACCGTAAGTATGCGAGTATCCAAACATCCTTCTTATACGATCACCACGATTATCCAAACTCCAATTGTCAGAAAATATTTACAGAAGTATTTTTTTAATTTTTTTTAGTTACGAATAAGCAATAAGCATGCTTTATTTTAGTTTCCTGATTCATTTAATTGCAAATGTCTGTCAATAGTCTTATACCATCAAGCTTACGAACACTAACACCGAGTTAAGAAAATAATATATTCTGTTGTGGATGTAAATAACTCTTAGATTATGCAAACACCCCTTGGCCCAATTAGTCTGGATAATCGAGGTTTTGCTATACTGGAATTCATCATAAATGCCGAATTATCCCCCCCCCTCCCCCCCGCCAATATTGGGTAGGAATAGTCCGATCGGTATTGGACCACTGTCAGGCTTCCGATACAGATATTCCTTACGCCAAGAAATGCAACCGTCTTTCTTACAAAGCAGACACCAAGCGCAGCAAAAGCAACAACCAAGTGAGAAAAGCAAAACCATTTGCTCAGTTTGTAATGAAAATGCAGCACTTAATGGTGCCGACGCTTTAAGTTTTACAACAACCAACTTGAAATCTAACTGAGAAGATAAAATTAATGTACTGAAGCTGTAAGTAGGAATAAGAGTAAAAATGCTCTAATTGCTGCAGTGAACTTTTGGATAATCTCAGCAGTTGGAAACCTTGCAAAACCAGAAACTGAAGTTGCATTTGTATGGAAATTAAATTTTTAGTCGTCTCATTATTATTATTTTACCAGTATCGGAGCAGTAAAAACTCATATCAGCCGATCCCTAATATTGGGTTTGCCCTGACGGTAAAAAACATTTAGCACTTTATGGTTACACAGACACGAGTTCAAAGGTATTTTCCTAGAAAATTGGATTAAATGTTAATTGTTTTGCTGCACAACTAGAAATTAGTAATTCAAAAAGGTAAGAGAATATGTACCGTAATGGATAATATTGAAAAGACGTTATCATGTATAAAGTTTCAAGATTTTTTTTACTTGTTACGAAATATCTCATGTGCTAGATTTCTCTTTTTTTTTTCCGGGTAGTATTTTTTTTTTTTTGGCAATGCCACTTTCACACGTGATTTAGGTCCTGCAGTAGACGAGAACTGTGCTAGGGGTGGCATGATAATCGATAATTCGATAACATCGCAATAAACATTTTTGTCGATTATCGTATCGCATTTTTTTCTGATTTATTAATTGAATTAACATACAAAACCCCGATGCTTAAATTGTCATATCTTGGAAAAAGTAATAGCTAGGAACAAGCGGTTTGCGGCGTTACGTGCAGAATTACAAGGGCTCTCCAACCAAGTGTGCATTACTGTTGCTAGCCACTTTAGCTAATTGGAGAGTTAGTTTAATGCAAACAATATTTAATCATTAGTCGCAGCACAACTGCTAAATTGTTTCTACATGGTGAGGAAGTAATGGACAATGTCAACTGCATTTTCAACTGCCACACAATTTACATTCGTGAAGGTTGCACTGTCTTCAGCCAAGGATTTTTTTTAATAAATATTTTTTAAAATTGTCATTCCAGCCTCAAAATTTGTTTTATCGAGATATTATTGATTATCGCGATAATTTAAAAAGTTTTATTGGGATAAAATTGTTTTGTATCGTTGCACACCTAAACTGTGCTGCTCCGGTGTACTCACAATCGCTGTTAGAACTACGCTCGCTTTTTTTAGTTTGTAGGTTTTACCTGTTGTCTTGGTAACCTGGCAGCAGTTTTGTGAATATCACTGCATTTTTGTCACTTAGACGCTTCAGGATGGATAAATTTGCTTCGCCCAATTTGGAAAATTGCATCTTCGGTAACAATACTTTTATAACTTTGTGGCCTTTTCCTTCAAAATGTGCAATGCATAATTGTATGCCGATGAAATCCAATGATTGGTGCTTTGTGTATCTGAAATGGAAGAACGTACTGCTTAGCACAATGAGAAATAGCACGGTAATACAATTTATAAAAGTAATGCTCACACTCACAGTAAATCTCACACAAGGACCTCAATTGATTTAAACTTGTCCTGAACTAGGAATTTTGTCAGCAATACCCTACCTTAAATTGCCAAAAAAATATAGAAATTTTAAAGAAATGAAAAAAAAAACCATTCAAGTTAGTGTAAATGTTTAAAAACAGTAGCCTATTTTGCCGGCCCTCTGTCTGGCCAGTTGAAAATTGTTTCTACTGCCTAGAGGAAACATACATTACCTGTGGATTTTTGTATTCTTTCCCGAAGGATGCTTCTCCCTGGAGGTTTTAAAATTGTCTCGAACTGACCAGCAGCGTAACCCGGTCTGCGCATGCGCAGCCCCTCTATGAAAGCATTCAGGCGAGACCGGCTTGCCGTCTTTTTTCCCTCTTAATATGTCAGGTGGTGACTCGAGAAGGAAGGTAGGGAGGGTACAGCTAATGATTGTTTCCTCCAGGCAATATAAACAATTTTCAGTCGGCCGGGCAGAGGGACGGCAAAATACTGTTTCTAGTTGCCCTTCGGAAACATAGATTACCTGTGGATATTTGCATTCACAGTAGACCTCGTCAGTTATGGAGGCGAGCTCCACCTGACGGATTCCCTAGGGTTACGAGCTTGCTCCCCCCCAAAAAATCAAGTGACTTTTGCACTTTATTGAAAACTTAACAGGAGTATTGGATCTCTTTCATAAAACGTGGTGGCCCTGAAAAGGGTCGTTTGTTTAAAGGTGAGTCTTGCTTCTGCTTCAAGACATCGGATGTTTTCAGTGCTTAAGGGAGTTGGATGACACGTCTGGCAGCGACGATGGGTCCCAGACTGTGTAGCCCATTATCTTGTTTCATCATGTTCCTGAAGTAATGGCTGGTGAAGACGGATTGATTTCTCCATGAGGCGGTTTCCATGAAGTCCGCAATAGCGATGTTGTTGTGGAAGGCCCAGGATGCGGATATCGCCCTTAGCTCATGCACCGATGCCCTAATATTGATGTCGGAATGGTCGTTGCAGATGTCTTCATAGGCATTGTTGATGACCGTTTTAATCCATGAGGCGATCATCGTTGCCGATGTCACGCCGAAAGAGGTCGCAAAGGGGAGGAAGAGTTGGTTTCACCTCTTGCGGAATTCCATGTTTTCTGTCCTTGTGATGTAGTAGCGAAAATCACGTACTGGACAGAGCAGTCTCTCGGGTTCGTCGCCGATGATGTTCTTGTGTGCGGGGATGACAATTGGCTTGGAGGGTTCGCCGGGTTTTTGGGTTTTGGCTGGAAATGATGTTCTTGGATTAAACTGGATGGCTGAAAAGTTGTCGTGGAATAAATAGTGCTTGAACTTTGCTGAAGGGTTGTCTAGTGGCCGGAATTGTAAGGAAGACAGTTTACCTGGTTAGGAAGTTCAGGTCACAATGTTGAATTGGTTCGTAAAGTGGTATAAGTAATGAATCCAGTACGATGGAGAGGTCCCAATCTAGAAAGGAGCGGCGAATGGATGGTTGTTCAATTTCAAAGGATTTGATTAGAGTTGTTATTCGAAAATCGTCGAGAAGATGGGAGTTGCCGGCCGCCTTAAAGATGGAATTTAGAGCTGATGCTTTTAGGCCTTGGTTGCAGAGGACGTTAACCCTCTAGGCCTTAGAAGCCGATATATCGGCTTTACATTATTTACGTTTGAGTTAAAAAAAATGAAACCTTAGGACTCGGACGGTTAAGGAAATTTAGGAGGTCTGTTATAGGGAGGTTGGTTGGATCAACTTTCCTTCCGATGCACCAATGAAGCCATCGTTTCCAGTGGTTGTCGTAAATTCTATTGGTTGATTGTCTGATAGCTTTGCTTGCGATGCGTGTGGCCTGTTCCATAAGAATTCCTGACTCTTCGAGGATTTTGATGATAGTAGCCACCCGTGTACGTGCAAGGAGTGGATGTGTTGGTGGAATTGAGTTCCCTTTTGTTCCTTTTCGAGCTGATCTGGAAGCTCTGGCAGACTTCTTGGGAGGTCTATCAGAAGATTTAGAAGTTAAGGAAACCAAGGTGCTGATGGCCAAATTCGTTGCAATTAAAGAGGAAAATTCCTTGTGTTGTCTTGATCTTTTGGAGAACTGTCGAAAGCAATTTGAAGGGTGCGAACAGGTAGGCATAAAGGTTCTTCCATGGGAACTTTAGGACATCTACTCCCCAGGCTAGGCTGTCCGGAAGAGGGCTGATATATTGGGGAAGTTTGGCATTGTGTCTCGTGGCGAAGAGGTCTACCATTGGTGTCCCCCATGTGTTGAACAGAGATTCGCAGATGGATTTCTTGAGGGACCACTCTCCCGTTGGGGGAGCCCAGCGTGAGAGGGCATCGGCAATCACATTCTTGTTGCCAAGGATGTGGAGCGGCAGAATTATGGTTTTCAATGACCTGCACAGTTTGAAGATTTCTGAGGTTGTCTGATGCAGTTGACGTGAGTGGGTGCCATCTTCCTTCCGAATGTAGGTACTGCAGTCATGTTGTCTGTGTGGACCTGAACAACTTGCTGTGCGACTTGTTGTTGGAAGTGGTTGAGGGCTACCCATATGGCTTTTAGTTCCAGTGTGATGATGTGGTCGGAGTTGTTCTCCGTCCATGTCCCAGAGGCTTCTTGGTCTTGGATGTGGGCACCCCACCCCTGTACGGACACATCTGTGAAGAGGTGGAGAGCTGGTTGGGGTTCGTGGAGACATATCAGTGTCGACAGTGTTGTTGCGTCACACCACCAAAGCAGTGTGACGTGGGGAAAAGAGAGGTCTGTTGGTTTTGATGTTTTCTTGTCGGTGTGGCTTCCCCACTGGTCTATTCGGAAGTGGTGAAGGGTTCTTGTCATTCATCTTCCGTAGGGGAAAAGATTCGCCATTGAGTCCAATTTTCCAATTAACGAGTTTAGTTAAGTGATGCTGTGATGAGGCTTGGCTCGAAAGGTGCGACAAGTTTGAAGAACATCTTGAATTCTTTGTGTGGAAGGAGAGATTGTTGCAGGTTTTTAGGTTGAAGTGAGCTCCGAGGAAAGTGAATGACTGGCTTGGATACAGTCTTGATTTTGGGAGGTTTATGTTGAAGCCTAGTCGCAAAAATAAGTTGATGGTGAAGTCGCGTTTGAGGATCAGTTGGGTGAAAGCTTCATCGTTTAAAATCCAGTCCTCCAGGTAAGCGCTTACGGAGATCTGGTTTTGGTGAAGGTGATCAAGAACTGGCTTTAGGACGGTTGTAAAATTCTCAGGGTGGTGTTGAGTCCGAATGACAGGCATTGGAATTCGTACACTTCGCCGTCGTACATGAATCGGAAGAGATGCGGTATTGACTGATGAAGTGGGATGTGGAGGTAAGCATCTATTAGATCCAGAGAAATGGTCCAGTTGTTTTGGTGGAGTGTCTGCCGAATGGAGTCTAGAGTTTGCATTTCGAAGTGGTCGTTGTTTATTAGTTGGTTTAGGGGGTTTCGGTTGAAGATGAGACGTTCGCTGCCGGAGTTCTTCGGCCGCAGGAAGATGGAGCTGTAGAAACCTGGACGAAGAGGGCTTGGGCTTTTTCTGATTGCGGTGCTTGATGAGGATGCTTTTTTACTTCTGCCATGAGGGCTGCGGATGGTTGTGAAGTCATGTCCCAGGGTGAGGGTGAAGTGAGTGGTGGTTTGGATGCAAAGGTTGGTTGGTAGCCTTGAGAGACGATTGACAGAAGGAGTGGGTTGGAGGTGATGCGCTTCCAGGCTAGTAGGAAGAAGCGTAGGCGGCCGCCGACTGGACGTGACACGGCTGGTGGACGTCACTGAGTGCTGCGAACTTTGCTTCATGCTCCTGGGAAGGAGTGACGGCTACGTCAGATGTGGGGCTGCGGTACGATTTACCTCCTTTGCTACAGTTGGAGGATCTTCCACGAAAGGGATGGTTGTCCTGATATCGTTTGTATTTCGGTTCGTCACGATTGAAGTAAGGCTTAGGGTTCCCATTGAAGTTCAAGTTGTCGAATTGTTTGTTGGAGTAGGTGAACTGTTGGTTTTTGGAGTAGTATTTCGCCGGTTTGTTTTTTTTTTACTTCTTTTGGCTTCCGTGAGACGTCTAGATGGGAGGGATCTTTGGGATGAGACTATTGAATAATGAATGCGATTCATGGATCGGAAGATTTTGGAGGAATGTGGCGAGTGGCGTCGTACAGTTTGGCGGAGGTGTTGAGAGCTGCCTCCCGTTGAAGGAAGGTCGAGTTGAGAAGGGCTTTAGTGAACCAGTTGAAGGAGTGGAAAGTTGCGAAGAAAGCCTTCTTGAAAAGCTGGTTGATGATGTCAGCAAGGCGGTATGCTTCCGTCCGGCTCGATTCCGTTGACAATTTTCACGATGCTGATGGCCGTGTGAATGACATCTGCTTGTGAAGCGGCCTGGAGGCCGAAGCGAAGGATCTTATCGTTATCTCTGATGACAGCAAGGGACCTTGATTTTATTGGCGATGAAGAGGGAGGAGCCGAAGTCCATCTTCGCCTCGGACGTGAGGAATTCATTCTCTTGTAGTTCTCAAAGTGCGTGGGGTTGGCAGATCCATCCCCAAACGGCCGGAAGAACCAATTTTCTAGACCTGGACGTGGCGGTGGTGGTTCTTGATCTAGTTGCAGGGGTCTTCCTTTGCCGAGAAGGTAGCCACCGTTCCGAAGATGAGTGGTGAGAAGTGTGGTGGACTGGCCGAGCATTGATAGTTTTTTTTTTTTGGTTGGTCATGCTGACAGTAGCCGAATCAGGTTGCAAGACCTCGGTTGATCGTCAGAGTGGCTGAATCGGGAGGAGGATTGTAGAGGAAGGCATCCGGGATGGTCCTTCCACCGTCTTTAGAAGCTCCGAAGTGGGATTGTTGACGGGTCATCGTCGTTGTCATCGGAATCATCATCGCTGAAGTGAGCATGTTTGGTGTCAGCAGATGAGGAAGTCTCATTCAAAGATAGGGTTGAAGCATGGCGAAGGTTGCTGTTGAGGGTTGAAGCGGTGTCAAGGTCAGAGTCGTCTTCCAGTGTCATGTCGAACGGTGGTGAGGAAGGTCGAACAGGATGGGAGCAAGAAAGCTGCAGTGGCGGTGTAGCCGGCCTTCGGAAGATATGGGCAGCGGAAGGCGGCGAAGATGCCAATGTGAATTGGGAGAAGGCGAAGATGGCGAAGGCAAAGGCGACGCGCGTGAGCGTTTGGTTGATCGTCTCGGGGAATGGAGATGGCGTTTCCGGGAGGTCTTGGATGATGACGCAATCCACTCTTTTGCGTAGGATGAGGTGTGGGCGGCTTGGGCTGGTTTTGTAATGGAACTTCTTAATGGCTCTATCCATGAGGGCATAGACTTGCTTTGAGGAGAGGGGCATGTTCTAGTGAGAGGTCTTAAGAGTGGCGGTAAGATGCCGAAGAGAGGTCCAAGGGGGTGTCAGCCGACGCATGAAAGTGGGCCGATGAAGACTTGGAAGATACTCTGTACGCCCTTGCCTGAAGGGAGGTGGCGCTCGTTGGCTGGCGGCAAAGGAGGGGCGAGATGGGTGGAGACAGCGGAGAAGGCGAAGTCCTAAGGTTCTGAGATGAGGGTGGTGAGGGCGAAGCGCAGACCACGATGTCCGGATCAGGAGGCGGAGGCTTGTGGGGATGGCGCAACCGTCTTGGGTGATGCTTTGAGGTCCGGGATCTTCCAAGGCGAAGGCACATGAGCTGAGGGCGAAGATAGCACAGCGGGCGAAGAAGGTGAAGCTGAAGCTGGATAGCGACCGTTCACGGTCACACTGGAGGAAAAAAGATTACAGGCCGGCCTAGCCTGAATGCTTTTATAGAAGGGCTGCGCATGCACATGCGCACAACAGGTTACGCAGCTGGCCAGCTTGAGACAACTTTAAAATCTCCAGGGAGAAGCATCCTTCAGGAAATACGAAAATCCACAGGTAATCAAAGGGCAACTAGAAATTATAGTTTTAAAGTTACACAAATGGCATAAGGCAAGATTGGGCAGGTCATCTTAAATGAGACTTGATAACTTTGTACAGTTTTCCTACAGACCGCCCCCAAATTAGATCCCAATTTTATTAATTGAATAGCAAAAAAAAAAACAAACTTAATTGGATGTTGAGGGGAGGGGGATGGATTAACAGTCAGCCTAAATATATACATGTCAAACTGCAGACACCCCTAATGGCCAACTTCCATAAAACAGAAGTGGACAAAAGGCCGAGAAACATTGTAAACATTTTGTTGATTAGAACTGGGGTTAGCAACACAAACTGCGGGTTGGGGGGGGGCAAACTTAAATCATGTTAAAGTTATAAATAAAAAGTGCCTGCATTCCTTAGGGAAGCCAGAAAAAAATACCCTTTTGTTGGATTAAATAAAAGCTTAGAAAATACAGGCATTATGATGACAAAACATTGGGGGGGGTAGGGTCAGGGTTCGAGAAAATTCCGTAACAGGATATCCTGGTTACAATGGGGCAGGCCCATTTCGCGCAAATTTGGGACAAGCCATGGCCTCAGTGAAAAAAAAAAAAAACATCCTTGCAATGTTTTTCCCTTCAATGTAATAAGTTTAGTGAAATATTATAAACTAAAATAAAACTGCAAAGGAAACAAAAAGGGAAAATTACCGGGCTATTGCATGGCGAAAATGTACATTACATGAATTGTAGCATTTCATCCTCAAATGCTCTTTACTCGCCAGAGATTAACTAAATCCAGCCATCATGCTCCCATATCCCCGGAGAGCGCACGCACGCTCCCCTCCTATAAAGGCGAGTTGTTCCCGAGCAGCTGCACCTTTTCTTCCTGTTAATATGCCAACCAGGTGGTGACGCAAGAGGGGAGGTAGGGTGGGTACAGGACATGCATATTTTTGCCATGCAATAGAAAAGGAATTTAGCCGTGCTCGGCAATTCTCCCTTCCTATTTCAGCGAAATATACACTACCTGAATTGCAGCATTTCATAGATCTCATCACAAATGGCGGTGGGCACCACCCATGGGTTCGCCAGGGGATGAGAGCTGGGGCGTCCCCACAAAGCCAAAGGCTGGTGAAGAGCATGTACCTGAGATAAATAGGCGTAGGCGGGCGAGGATTGTCGAATGCAGGTGACGGGTTGAGGCATCAGAACGAAAAGGCAGCCGTAGGAAGACGTCAGTGAGCAGGGAAGGTAGGTCCAAAGGTAAACGGTGAATCCCACAAGGACTATAAGAGTGTTCAAGGAGTGTTGAGGCAGGCAAGGGTCCGAGGAAGGAAAGGGGCTGCCTCCGGGATCCGGTGAAGAGCTTAAAACAAGTGGATGAAAAAGGACAGAAGCTGTGAAGGAGGTAGATTCCTGAGCAGGCGAAATGAGGTAGGCGATGCCGGTGAATGAAAATGGCCGTATTAACAGGCATGTGGTTGTGGACAGGGAATTGTGGAGATGAAGAAGCAGAGCGGAGCCCACGATGGGGGATAGATCGTGGAGAAGCGGCCTCAAAGCAGCACATGATCCAGAGTCCAGAAGCAGTGTGTGGTAGCAAACCAACGCATTTTTGAAAGGAGACAGGGGTATGGAGAAGCAGGTTGGCAAAGACCAAGGCGTCGACGATGGCTTATCAACAAGAAGTTGGTAGGAAAAGGTTCAGGGTACTGCCTTCAGAAAGCAGGAGCAGTCAAAGGTGTAAGAATTTTGTCATGAAGATTACAGATGGACTTGTGGAAGCTTCATGAATAACGATGGTGTTCATGATTGAGTAGAAGAGTACAGACGAAAGTAAAAAGTTGAAGATGGTCGGTAAGATGGCGATGAAAGTCGAGGCGAGAATCATTTCTGCTGACAAGGCTATGAAGGCATTGGGGAAGGGGGGGGGGGGACTGGCGGAAAGTCCAGGAGAAAAGTAGACCAGAAAGGCCAAAAAGGCAGGGTCATTTGCCGCAGTGGGATGATAAAACTCTGGCCAGCGAAAGAAGTCGACTTCGCGAGTGATTTGGGCAAAAGCAGCCGGAACAAGACAGTAGAGGCACAGAGGACAGTAAACCAGGCGAATCCGCATCGGTGTGAGGGTTGAGCCAGATGGGAAGCAAGGAAATTGTGTCGTCGGGCATCACACATGTCCAGAGCCTGTCAAAGAATGGTGTCTGCTGTCTGGAGAGCAGCAGGTTCAGGAGGTAAAGGAGGGACTTCAAGTCAATGAGAAGGATAGGCGGTTCCTTAGTGAGGGTATCAGTGTGAGGTGCAGGACTATCATCCGAAAGATCTGTTTGTCTGCATCACGGAGGGACCAAGCTTGTCCGGCTTTTAAAAGTTTCCAGACGTGCTGAAAGGCCTAGACGCTTCGAAAAATGACGAGGGTCAACAGGCGTCTTGCGACATTTGCGCAGAATCCTAGACAGAGCAGGAGAGACCGGGTGTAAATGGGCTGCGGAAGGGAAGACTGTGAAAGAGGACGCGGGACACAGGGTCCACAACAGTCAACATCGAGGATCGAATGACGAGAAGCCGCAGATTTGTGTCCGTCAATGTGTTTGACTCAATTCCGAAGTTAAAAACAATGAGACTTCAACTTTTTGACGGTGTATTGGTAATGGGTCCATCTAGCGTCTTAGTCAAGCGAATGTCTAAGGAGGACATGGAGCCTTTCTAAAGTGAACGACGGGTCTCTTGGCCACTCATTCAGCATCCGGGAAAAAGTTGGCGGTTTTGGTCACATTTGTATGGAACAGACGTGCGTAGGACGGCTGGTGTCCACATGTTCATGAAGATGTTGAAAGACGAGCTCAGCTATCACAGTCTAACACGAGTCCGGATTTTATTTGCAAAAAAGTCGTATACGTAAGTGGAGGATCACCTTCAAGAGTTCCCTATCTTTCCTAAAGACATACCCTATCCACTTGGTTGATTGGTTCACCTAGCATCAGATGATCAGACTGTAGGAAAGGCTTGTGAACAACTTTGCCACGTCAAATGATGCAAGTTGGTCATCTTCATCGGGTGATGCTCTTTTGAGTTTTCCATTAAGTGCGTCTCTTTCAGTCTGCGGGTACCAAAAATATACTTTCTCAGGTTCTAAGCCACGAGCCAGTCAGTCCTTTGAAGCGGCCTCTCTTTGTTGATGTTAGGAGCCAAAATGGCATGCCCTCCTTATGGCTCTTTACTTGAGAAAAAATGAATGGCAGTTTTTGCGGTAGCTTGGGGCGCAGATCCCTGAACTCACCATCCGAGACAATCCCTTCTTTACGAGCCGTGTAATTAAGCTGTTCATATATTCCAGAGTCCACAATGCCACGACTCGCGCATCACCTCATGGTCGAGTAGTATCGCGAGGTCCACAGAGCTTTCATCTGACCAACCCCTTAATTGGGCTGTCACATAGGTAATTTTCTCACCGCAAGTAATGGCTTAACAGCCGTTGAAGGTCTGCTCCTAGGTTAGTGAGGAGTTGGTCACTCATCCGCAGTGGAATGGGTATAAATTTAGAGTCCTTGTTCAGCACTACTTTCTCATCCATTGTTGTCTCATAATGAGATATCAGTGGACGAATTCTGCCCAGGACAAAGGGAGTGTATCTGGTGCCATGTGGTGGATGCGATGCAGTACAAGTCTGGTAGGGTGTTCCAACACCGAATCAGCGAGCATATTGCTGACGTGAAAAAATCAGATGGCTAAGAACAGCATCACATCCCACCACAGGGAGCCCAATCACACTGTTAACTGATAGGTTTAATTCACCACTCTCTTGGTCTCCCATTCCACCACAAATCCTCACTTGCGAGCCATTGAATCGTTATCAATCCAGCACTACTTGAATGCAGGAGCCAATTTAATGAACATGCAACCGCCAGCATACCCCTTTAATTCACAACATCGCGCAACCTGTAAGTTTGCAGAAAAAGAGGAAAACTACACTGAGGGTGTAAACCTGATAAATATCAGAGGCACCCACTGCCGAGTTTGAATTCCAAGACGCAATCAGATCAGACGATCCATCCAAAATCTAAGTGGGTGGATGGGGTCTCCCTTTTCCGATGTTCTGAACGCCCTTGTTCGGAACACCACTGGATTCCTAAGTAGCGGCTTGTCGAGAATTCATGGTACTGTTGTGTATTTCCGTTTTGAAATTTGCATACGTAATAAAATAGTAAAATATTTCCTGAAATGTGTTTTTACACACAAAACACATTTGCTGTATGCGAACAAAAAATCTACGGCATTCATTCACGATCGTCAGAAGATGTTGATGAACGCTTAAACCGGTTTAAGCATTCACCAACCTCTTCTGATATCATGAACATGACGTAGATTTTTTTCGCATAGATCAAGATAAATTAAGGAGTCTATACTGAAGCCTACCAGTTTAACAATTCTAATTTGCTGCATTCTAGTCACGAATCGGGCAACTAGACACAAAGTTTGGAACACAAAAGTTAAATTGCCACGTCAGTGTTAATCTTGATTTCTATTGTTCTTGCCTTTGTCAAAACTTTGCCTTTGACAAAATAGCAGCTTCATACTTCTTTCCGTCCATGAAACTACTGTAAAGTGTAAAATGTAGCCTACTGTTTAAAGTGGTAATAGGAAGTTTTTTAGTAGATTTGGCCAACTTTCACCCTATAGGGACATTAGCTACGCACGTACAGTAAACCAATTTTGTGCAAATACAGTTATTACAGTAGAGTTGTTGTTCTGATGTGTTTTTTCTTCTTCTATAGTTTTGTCATGTTAAGTCAGGCCAGCTACCATGGCCCAATGGATATGGTACGAGCTGCAACAATTAGTTGGCGATCTAATCTACATTATGACAAAAGAAAGTTTTATTAAATAACAATTTTGTTCCTGTTGGCCTTTCAGCTGCTTTTGACTGGGAAGTGGGGATAGATGCTCCCCTATAATAAACCAAGTGCCATTTTGGCTTATGGGAAGAAAAGGTGTCTCCTCACCGATCTGCTTCACGTGTTGCGCTAGAATTACCTAAATGATCAACAACTTTTTCCCGTACCGTTTTTGGGGACACAAGCTCTGTTCGGTGTCAATCAACGCCTTCGCTTGTTGGTTGCTGGCATAGGCCGAGTAGCCTTTACTCAAGTCACGGTGCACTGGCTTGCGACGATGCCTTGCTCAATCGGGAAGAATCCCGTATTCTGCTCATGTTCCTAAATTTGAAAGGCTGTTAATAATTGCAACATCAGATCAGAAGAATACAGGCTCCGTGACTCCTTCCCGACTGCGTAACACATTTATGCATGCCTTTCCACTGTGCCTTGTGTAGAGGCTACTCCACCTATGTCGGTAACAAGCGGTGAATGACACCAACGTGAGCAAGTTTAGATAATTTATGACAGTGCCGTGCAAGGTAGGGGGGGGGGCAATGTCCCAGCCCTTTTTGGAAAAAGTGCTCTTTTTAAAGAAAAAAACATGCCTTAAAACTTGCTCCCACCCTCCTCGGATGTCTGTGCACGCTACTGATTAATGAGAGGGAACCACTTCCACAGCGGCTCCAAGCGCGTCCACCATCGATCTGTATACGTTGGTTGTACTATCTCCGTTGGTGTAAAGGGTAAATTAAGGTAGCGGTTTCTCGAAAATAAGGTCAGTTTTTTCCAAATTTACCTAACCTAACCTAACCTAAACTAACCACATAACACCAGAACACGCAATCAAAATCTTAAACCTTTCTAAACTTCATGCGCCGGAATCTAGATAGGCCGGCAATCTTGCTTGGAGCTTCTGCGGTAGTGGACCCCTAGTCTAGCCTTGGACGAAACACTGAGGGTCTAGCGGAGGAGACTAGTCGGTATTCTTCTTCTAAGCCTAATATTCTAATGACCAAGCAAACCCAAATTAAGTAGGCCTAAGTCCAAATTACTTACTCCAAGGCTACATTTCGTCCGTCAATCAAAATGGCAGGCAGGGTGTTGCGGTCCTTCTTTAAACTGTGCCCTAATGAAGAATCGGCTTCTTTCAATCTTTCAACAGTCTTTTTTCTTTTAACGTTTTGTTCGATGGCCGAATGCACAACTTCATCCAAGATACCGTTCAAGTGCTCACCAAAGCTGGCGTGCGGACGCTTACCAACGGAGTACGGATAAGCGAAACTTTCTTCCTTTTTGGTTTCTTGCATCGTTGCAATCGGATATTTCCAGGGCCTTTGTTCAAATTCCAATAATTTCAACTTTGGTGGTCTTAACGGCGATGATGATCCAAACGATTTGTGGTAGTCGCGGCCATTTTCCGATTCACCATGCGTTCGCTTGAAACTGAAAGCTCCACCGACGACGGTTTTTCTTAGCAGCAATTCATGAATAGTTATTTTCGCCTCAGAACCCCCTCCACCATCAACATTGTTCTGTAAAGGAAAGGGAAATCTTGAGGGATTTTCCCATTCATTACGCCCAAATTCTTTCAAACATTCGCCGATGTCCCGAAACGAAAATAAATTCTTCCGGTCCGATTCCAGTGAAGCGTCCTCTGCTTGTGTTTGAATATCGGTTGGATTTGTCCGTGGCTCCGGAATTCCCGAATCCTTGAGCGACTGCAATTTACCGAACTGGAAAGCTTTAGGCACAATATCACTCATAGTTTTAGTCTTCGGGGCTTGTTTATGCTATACAGCAAGTTTTGCAAGAATGAAACTAGGCTAGGTCATAGATAAGAAAGCTAAGTAGATCTCGCATCTTACCTGTTCCAAGCCTACGCGGGGGACCTAGCGGTAGTTGCGGCTACTAAAACGTCTCGTATTGTTTTGTTTCCGTGTAACTTCGCGCGCAAAGCATAAGCAGAGCTGTTAGTATCCGCAACTGTCGCCGGGGGAGTGTGTAGGCATGGAAGAGGTAAGATTCGATATCTAGTTAACTTTCTAATCTACACAGCAGTCCCAAGGTTGAGTGGAACGATAGTATTAGGAACTACTAATGCTACTGAAATAGGGTTTTAATGTATCAAAAGCCCAGAGACAAGAACGAGCTAGTGAGCTACTTCCACCGTTTTAGCTTGGCATATCCTCGGTGAACCCTAGTTAGCACCATTGATAAACAGACCTCACTACTTAGCACCCCACTAAACTCGATAGTGTCGTGGTCCTCTCGCATTCTTCCACCCTGTTCTGACCAATACGATCAACGGACCATGTTTCCATGGAAATTTACTTTTACTGCTGCTCTGACCTTGTTGTAGTCATGGTTAGGTCATGGTTAGGGTTAAGTTGGATTGGTTTAGGCTAGTTGAATTAAAGCAACATCCGGCCTGCTTTATAACAGCCACGCGTGGTCATGTGTCAGCGCATGGCCAGTAAACTATCTGGCTCGATCTACAACGAATAGAGGGAGGGGGTAGACAAAATGAACGCCCCGAATGTCCCATTTCTTGAGGTCTGTTCGGGAATTGGCAAATCGCATCGGTAAATTTTTGTACGGAGAGTCGCGGCATCTAGTGGCGGTTTTCAAAATAAAGTTTAATTTTACGTAGATTTGCTTGATAGATTTTTATTATGTATTAAAGCATTTTGAAATAGATTTTTAAGTTATCACTCAGCCACAGTTAAGGTATTTCTCTGCGCTTGGAAAAAAAAAAGCGACACGTTCGTGTACCCAGAAAGTGTTGCAAGGGAAAAAACGTTGACACTTTTGTAAGGACAGGGTTACCCTCGGTTGACAGAACGAGGCAACATCACAAATCATCGCAGCATAAGTGGCATTTTCGGCGGCCATATCTAGGATTATTAGGTAAAATGTTGTGCTTTACATTTTAAATATATGATTGCCATGGTAAAGCACAACAGCACTTAAACAGATGAAATTTTCTCAATTGTACATTTGATTATTTAAATTAAAAATCATCAGTTTTTGTCCGTGTATATTTTAACAAGTAAAGTGAAAATTCGATCATATAATCTCTTTTTTGCTGCTATGGCGTGGCGTTACAAAGGTTTACGCATACAGTCAATTGTTGCTGCTCCATTTGCAAGCTCTGAAAGCTTGAATCTACGAAATTAATACGCCATTCTATTGTTTCTAACAGCCATTATCCGAAGACGTTGCTTAGTGTGGTTTAAAACTATATGCGGTTGGCTGAAACACGGAATCTTTCAATTCAATTCAATTTTATACCCTGGAGCCATGACCCCTAGTCGTACGCTCCACTTAACCTGTAACTACAGCGCCAAAATTACACAACCACACAATACTACACATTATACTAAGTGTACCAATCTGTCGAAACAGAGCCACTGGAAAGTCACTACATGGCCATCAACAATCAACTTTTTAGCAAAGACATAACACGTGCACGAAGAATGGAACGTTTTGCTGATTGGATTATTGCCTAATTGCAATGGTTAAAACAATGTAAAACAATCAAAATGATCGTTCAGGGTCCCGTAACTCTGGAATGGCTCGACCAATTGAAAAAGTGGTCTCTGTGAGGATGAAGCCCAAGGAAATTTCTGGCTTAGATCATGTTTCAGATTTTAGGTAGTTGCAGTAGTTTTTTTCTGAAACCTAGTCACACAACAAGAAGAACAACAAAAAGTGAACAGGTGTCAAATTTACGTGTGGCTCCTTACGTTTACTCTTGCATGGAAATGCATAAAAGCTGGTATAAATATACTTTCCATACCTATCCACTGTCTGGCAAGGTTGGTCGAAATATATTGAATAGGAACGGAGAAATTAATAGTTTTACTTTTACTGGAGAGAGGACTTCAATCATGTATAAAAGCGAAAGTGGGGTATAGGGGGTATCTATCGTTGGGTTACTCATGTCGCCACTAGTGTTTGATAAACACTATCAGTTTATCAAATTTGGTAAGGCACAATAACAAATTTTATATGAAGTGGTACCGCATTGTCAAAAACACATTAGGTTGTTATTTTTCTTAAGTTTGGGGGGGGGGGGAGGGGGTGGCTATGAGCCACATGGTTTTTTTTGGGTGGGTCCAAGGCCTTACCACAGATGACCACACAGGCATAAAAATGGCATAAAAAACGGCCACGTGGTTTTTGAATGGCCCCTAACGGTAGGTAAATAAGCAAGAGAGAATTTTGGTGGGGCCCCTGGTGTCACAGTTGGAAGCTTCAGGACGGCTGTTCTGCACTCAGTTTGGGAGACACAGGGGAGTGCAGGACGTGATTTTGTTTTTGGTGGCTAGCATCCACGGGGCTTGGCTGAAGGCCACTTCGTAGTGCAAGGCTTTTTGGATAGCAAGGCAGCCTACGATACGGTCGATCTCGGAAGGGCTGGGGGTGGGATGGAAGCTTGCCTCTGCGATTCTGGCTCTCCTCAGAAATAGGTGTTTTGCTACTAGGGTGGGTGGCTACTGGTCAAGTGTCTCCAGTACCAGCAGAGGGTTGCCACAAAGGAGCTGTCTCAGCTTGGACCTCTTTGCAGTTGTGCTAAATGACGTTCTGGTGTGGTTGAGTTACCTTGTGGAAGTTGTGTCCTATGCAGATGATGTGGCTGTTTGGGTGGTTGTTCGGGATGTACCCACCTTGCTCAGCTGCCTGGAGCGAGCTCTAGTCGTGGCAGAGGGGCTCCTCACTGAGAGGGGCCTCTGTTTGTCCCAGACTAAGACTGAGCTGATGGTTTTCAGAAGGGGCCCTCCAGTTAGGGCTTCCGTTAGAGTTGGCGCAGCTGTCATCGAGTCCTCCTGTGCCCAGTATCTGGGAGTAAAGCGTGTCTGACCTGGAAAACCGAAGTTGCTGGGGTTAGGGATGCATTGGTGGTGAGGACTAAGATTCTCAGGTCTTTGGCGAATAACAGGTTGCTTGCCAAGAGGTCAGTGGTATCGTGTTTCTATCGTGTTTATTGGGGCAGTAGGAGATTTTCATTTGCCATTTCTTGCCCCTTTTTGGTGGGCAGCTCATTAGACCCAGGCCGCACTAACAAGGGATTGCGTCGTGTGACTGGGTGTTTGCCATCTATGCCAGTAGACACTTTACTTATCGAGGCCGGGGAGCTTCCCATTTGTGTGTGTGCCAGGCAGCTGCTATCTGCCCTCTGATTGAGGGTGATTGCTAGGGGTAGTGAGGACCTGTTGACCTGGGTTCTGGTAGAGTATGGAAACTTGAGTCCGCTCTCCTGGAAGGCCCTTGGCTCTCTTGGGCTGGGAATGACCCTTGTTGGGGGGCGAGCAGTTGGGCAAATTCCGCACCCCATTCGTGGTGCGGCCTTTAGCCCCTTGAGGGTGGTGCAGTCTTCTCTTGCCAGTTTTTAAGCAGGACGAGGGCACATCTGGGCTGACCGGTTTTACCATGAATGTTTTCTGTGACGCCTCTTATTCTTCAGAGATTCATGGACCGGGGGGGGGCGCCCGCCGCGATCTTTGCGCTGCGGAAGAAGTAAACTTTCCACCTACGGTCATGTGAAATTCAGGAAAAAGTTCTGTTGTGCTTTTAAGTTATTTTTCCTTCTTAAAGGCACATAAATCCCTCCGTTCTGGCCGCTTTACTTTGCGTCACCTACGCTAAAATATAGTTTAAACGACCGCAGCGCGCATTGGTCTAGACACTAGTCATACTCATTTCGGCGCCGCTGCAACGTGACACATCGTACGACCAAGTCGCACTCTTGAGCGAAGGATTAATTATTCTTCCTCCAGGGCCGCGGCTTGCCAGCGATGTGGCGGGAGTTATACACCGCTCGGACCGAGCCGTTTAAAACAAGCCTAATAACATTCACGCGCCACTACTGACATCTGCATCGTACCCTTAGACCAACAAACGAAAGGTAAATCAGTTTATATAAAACTATTTCCGGTAATGTATCGAGTGAAACTTAAAATATACCGGAGGGAGTTATGTGCCTTTAAAGCACAACAACCCCATAACAGATGCAATTTTCAGAATTGACATTTGATTATTAAATTAATAATCGTCAATTTTATCTGTACATTTTAACAAGTGACACTTTCTTTTACAGCAGGCTTGACGTTTTTGTTTGTAATGTTACTTTAAATTGACATCAAACGCCGAATTAACTAATTCGTAGTAAGGATAATGCTGGTGAATAATTGTTGGCGCACCAGCATTGTTACCATTTCTTTGTTCAGTCTATGCCTCAGGAATGGCTCGACCAATTGAAAAGTCGGCCCTTGGAGGACGGACCAGGAAATTTCTGGCTTAGATCATGTTTCAGATTTTAGGTATAGGTGCAATATCTTTTTCGGAAACGGTGGCAGAACAACAAGTGAAGTTTTCAAATTTACGTGTGGCTCCCTACTTTTACTCGTGCACAGAATTTCAAAATTTTTGGTATAAATATACCTTCCATATACTTACTGACCAAGTTTGGTCGAAAGATTTTGAATAGGAACGGAGATATTAAATACACAAAACGCTGTAAATTATATAAAAGGAAAGAGGAAAACAAGCCAAACAGAGAAAATCATACACCAGAA
>JAHWFP010145833.1:0-13825 GCA_023313725.1 Lithobius niger
GTAATGTGTGGTGCAGTGGCAACCCGGACCACTGCACTGTGACTGAGTTTGGCGCTAATGACCAAGTTGTCGACGCGCCATTAAGCCTCAATCCCCCCCCCACATAAACCATAACTAACAGTTACACCATCCGGGCTCCAACCTTATTGCATCCATTTTAATCGAGTCATGTTCAAAAAATAACCATCTAATTAAAATCTATAGCACCGGCGTGTATTCCTAACATAACTTTCCCCCAAAGAAACACTTCTTTGTAGTTTCGTCCAGTGGTAGCTTCCCCAGAATATCCAGTGTTCTGTTAGACGATTAGCCTAGTCGAAATGCAGAAGAATGATGATGTAAGTCTTTAGCAATGACAGTTACGTACAACTTGGCCCACTTCACACAATCTTTCGATAATGTAATTTAATCATAAGTGTGAGTATTAGTAAATAACCCGATGTGCATGTTTTCGATGAGCATGTTTGTGCCTTGCGTGGCAGAAATGAGCGCAGAACTTTAACATAAAGACAACGAATTTTTAACAGCTCAAATGAAAATGGGCGAGAATACCTTGAATACATATTAAACGTTTCAAAAATAGTTAAAACATATAAAACGAAAGAAAAAAACAAGCCGAACAGCTATGCGAGTGATCTGGAGACGAATTGGGTTGCTAGTTGAATTCGGGTCATACCACTCCAAAGGTGGCTCACTGTACTACGTTAATTCTAGTGTATTATTTTTGCTGTTTGGCTTGTTTTCCTCTTTCCTTTATAATTTACATGAATTTGTGCCTATTTATTTAAAACATATAAAAGTGCAACCAAAGAGAGTCAAGGCATTTTCTCTTCCCGACAATCCTTTTCGTTGTCCTGTCAACATGCACAGACTGTATCAAAATCAATGGTCCGAACATGCAAATACTGAGGTTGTGTATTTTTGCCCCAGCAAATACAGCCGAAATACAGCAAATACATTTTGTAGTACAACCGCCCCTTGGGTAAAAATGTTTCGGGCAACAGCGTCAAAAATGTTGCAACAGATGCCAATTGTTGCAACATCGTCAAAAATGTTGCAAGAGATGCCAATTGCTAAGTTAGATAAACAATCACAACATTCGTGTCAGCAACAACTTTGTATCGACCCAACGTAGAAGAGCAGCTTATTGTGGAAACAACTGGCCACCGTAACTTGAAATCCTTACAACAGTACAAGAAAAGTAGCCGTGGTATGCAAGCAAAAATCGGTATTTTGAACTTCGTAGCAAATGTATCAGGCCGGAGTGTAACAAATGAAAACCCGGTCAAACCCGGTTCCCATTTTACAATCATTACGTAATCTTTTGTAAATGTAACGGCATAGTAATGTAGTGCTTTGCTACTTAAAACGTGATTTTTGTTTTGTTTTGTTAAAATAAGCTGTTTTTCAAACCCCAGGCATTCCCTAGGGAATGCCCGCACTTTTCCCGCCTTCAGATGAAAGTGCGGGCTCTCCCGGTAAAAATGGGTTTTTTACATTGTTGTGTATTGTTTCAGCTGGGCTATCCTTCGCCGAAAAGGGCATTAATTACAGCATAATTGTCCACAACTTAATTTACACATAATCGCCTTTCCCGTACTCTAATTAAGCTTTCCCCTTATCACAAGCATTTTATATGTATTTTTCCAGAATTTTACATCAAAATGGAAAATCATCACAAGCAAAGGAGCCGTTTAAATACTGTATTATTTACTCATAACCATCCTGTCAACGTAACCAGTTCTTTGATGAGACGATCTATCAACAGACTTCAGGTAAACAATGAGGGGAAATTGGGTGTTATGATAACTTTTCTGGCAGTAATGATGACGTCATGTTTTTTCCAACCTTAGATCCTAACTGCAGTTGGCTTCTTGGCCTCTATGTCTCTTGGCCTCTATGCCTCTATGTGTCTTGAACTCTGCGTCTCTTGGCCTCTATGCCTTTTTCTCTAGTTGAGTTCTTAACTAACCTTGGATTAGCTTAACCCTGAATACAACTAACTCTAATGAAAGCCTGGGTGACTGCTAACGATGGTGCTTAATTTTGATAACCGCTTTTAAGGACCTTCAATAATAATACGGCAGATGCAGTAACGTCATAGTATTTTCATGCAAACAGGAAATAACAACAATGCTCTGGAAAACCGGCAATATAATGGGGCTGCCCTAGTATACACTAATCTGAGAACGAAAGAAAAGACAACTACCCCGACTGTGAATAGTATTTGGGACAGTTGTCGTTTCCTTTCTGTCAATCCTTGTCAGCAAGTCACTTGGTCGTGCATCAGTGCTCACCAAAAAAAGTAATCGATACCATCTTAATTGCACCTGTCATTGCCTTATTCTGGAGTCTTTGTGTCCTGTTGTTGGGCGAAGATAAGTACAATGCAACTTAATAATTATCCTTTAGGAGGGAGGCATTAAAAAATCAATTGCACTTCAGAAAAATCCTGTTGCTATTATTCTCATGTACAGCTACATGCTTCCATACAGGCACAACGTAGGGCAGATGTTTTAATATTTACAGATGGATGGTTTTATTTACCCCATCCTTAGCCACGATTCATGTTTATAATTATAGTGTACAGCATGTTCAGCGTGTAATGTATGTAAAAAGATTTTTTTAAATTCAAAATGCTCTTTCTCCGTTCTGTTCATTTTTAACTTTTTTTTCGTAAACAGATGATAAATTCACGGTTACATTCCATCAGTCTGTGTTCCCCAGTTTAAGTTAATACATGTTTATGTCCTTTGATTTTAGTTTTCTAGTAGATTCCATGCTTTGAAAAAGCAGTTTTGCACTGCTGAGCTTTAGAAAATTTCCTTGTTGCGTGCTACAGCATTGAATTCAATGCAGCACTAAGTTTAAGGGCAATCCAATACATTTCACCCAACTATTTTCTGAACAAACCACCTAACAAATTGGCTTGTAATGGAAGGTGACAGAACATTATTACTATGTACTAGTATTTACAAGATCCAAGAAAGCAAACTTGGACACTGTGTGCACCGTGCCTTCTTCCGGAGTGCTTTCAAGAAGGGATGTGAATGTAGTGAATGACGATTTACAACCTGTTTTTTTCTTCACTTGATACCATTTAGCTTGGCTACAACTATGTAATTAATTTTTTTGTGATATCCTGATAGTTTAATAAAGACTGATGGTAAAACACCGCATTAAGTTCATTCATTGTCTCACATGTAAACATCCCCATCACACCTATCGTGTCACTATAACACCTTTGCACAAGTTACTCTTTTTTCACTTTAATTCATTGTGTTAAATATGTACGTTTCAGTATGGTTTTGTAATATCCGGTTTTCAGCATTCAGTTTTCAGTATTGTTTGCGTGAAAGCAGCCATGCAACCTGCGAAAAAGTCTGTTTAACAATTCAACTCAGCTCCCCCAAAAAGCCATTATACCATAAAGCATCTATAGTCAGTAGTACTAATAGCACTTACAGCCACTATATCACCTACTCACAAGTTGCACTTTTTTCACTTTAACTGATTGTGTTAAATATGCACGTTTTAGTACTGTTTTCAATAGTCGGCTGTCAGTATTCAGTTTTCAGTATTTCTTGCATGAAAGCAGTCATGCAACCTACAAAAAAGTATGTTTAACAATTCAACTCAGCTTCCAAAGAAATAGCCATTACACCATGCAGCAGATAAAACATGACTTTATTGTTTTGCTTGTTGGATTTTAAGTTTAGGCCTCGTACTCTTCTGCCGTTTTATGGTGGAGATTATTAATCCAGATTCTGTGAATTTATTTATGTTGCAGGAAAATCGAAGAATTGTAGTCTTGAACAGGGTGCAGCCGGAGACGGTTACTAACTTGGATTTAAATGACTTTTGTAGAATATTCTATAAAAAGTCGTCAATTGGGAAACAACTGACTGGGCTTATTTTGTGGTGTTTGTCTTTGGGAGTTTGTTTCTACCAGATAACAGAGCGCATTACCCATTATATGGATGATCCTTCTATAACCAACACGATTTATACTTCTGTAAAAAGAATTCCATCATTCGCTGTAACAGTCTGTCCTTATGTTGATATGGAAACAATCCCAGCTTTTCTTCATAATTCGATGGAGAAAATTCGAACCGAATTCCATCGAAAATATAACATATCTTCTAGGGACGACACGGATAACCTGCTAAAGCTGGGTAAAATAACAGTTTCTGACTTGTGGGATGCAGCAAGACCAACCTTCATTCAGCCGTACACGTTGTTTCTCGAAGTAAGAAATTATTAATAGGCCTTTAACTAGAATTGAGGCATCATAACCAATAGGTATAAATGATCTTTTAAAGATTATTTATAATACATAGCTTTATATGTGTCATCCCTTACATTGCAATGAATGCACTATGAATAAAAAGCTAATTTTTAAACTAAGTAAATTGATTGCACATTTTGGCATCTTGAGGCATGCTTTTTTATATTATTATTTTTATTTATTTATTATATCCATTTGTACTAGGAATGGCTTATAACTCTTCTAATATAATTTTCTTTCAAAAACTGCTTAAACAGCCATCAGCATTCTTGCTTGTCAATTCAGTACAGTTTAGTTTAAAACGAAAGAGCAAGAAATAAAAATGTATAGATGAGAAGGGTTACCGTATAAAATTATATACACCAGAGGAGTTATCATGTGAAGGAGGCCAAGCACCAAGGGAAATTAAAAAAAAAGCTTAACCATTGTCTGCCATTGTAGTGACAAAGTGAATAAATTGTAGCGAACCGTGTAAACCTATTTTTATCCTAAAGTGTCTTTCTAGTTGTCGTCATCGGTAGACAGGTGACTCTGATAACTGCTTTTTAGTAAAAGTTATGTAACACCTACATTTTATTAACGTTATATCATTTACCAGCTGGGCATACTGCCGCATTTAACGAAGCCCCAGTTACTATTGCAGCACCGAAATTTATTACAGTACAATAAGCAAATCTTAATTTTTATTTTCCACAGAAGAGTACATTTATTTTACTTCATATGTTCAATTTATATTTAGGTAACAACAGGAAAATGGCAAAGGTTTGAATCAGCTAAGATAATTCGAATACACACCCTCGTAGGACTCTGCTATTCTATGACAACACGTGAGTATTTAAAATGTACCTTCCATACAGTTACATCTTTTAAGTAAAGTAGAAAATCTGTTTCAGAAAATATAACGTTTTGTGCTCTAGTGTAACGTTTTCTACAACTGGCTGCTATATTTTTGGTCAACTGACTAAATGGTGACAATCGTTTAAATATTATTTATCTTAGCCCTGCAGCATTTGGGAGGCAGGTCAGCAGTAATCGTTTTTGGTCAACAACTAGCGCTGTCAACTATCTATATCACCGGGTCATTTTTTCAATTGGAAGAATGTAATTAATCTACCTTTCCAAGTCTTCTTCCAATCAATAACCTAACTCTACCTCAATTACTTGCTTACCAATCTTAGAAAAATTATTTTTAAGCGATTTAACAGAGTATTTTGAACTCACAGTTGTCTGCAAAGCAGATCTCCAGTTAATATTCAGCAACATCTGCGATCTAATATTTCAACTGTCCAAGCAAGTTCTTGCAGGTTTTCCTGAATGATACAACTAAAATTTTTATTTCAACTAATCATTTCTCAAAAATCTTTACTGTATAGCGTATTGGCCTGGTTGTTATGCAAAATGTGAAAAAGCCAGACCGGAGTGAGCTAGGGCAGTTGCAGTATTAAAGCCCAGTTGTTGCTGAATATTACTGTCGATAGGTTTTGGAGAATACGGTGAGTTTATATATACTAAAACCTTGGCAAGTACTCATTACATTTAACGTGTACCATAAGAACAATGCAAGTACTGTGCTTGAGACTAGTTTTAAAGAAAAAGAGTTAATAATTTTTAGGATTTTTGCCGGTACGGTATTGTTGGCGTGTACACACGACTGACTTCTGTAGTGGCATGTTTTTGACGTCAATTGTCTCTTACAAGCATTGTAATCCCCTGCATTGTAGAACTATTTTTCTCCTTTCTCCTATCGCGCATTTTTTTCCTTCTGTTTGCTGTGGAGCCCTACAGATGTGGGAATGAATGGGCCAAGAAAATTGATAAGCTTAGCCACCATTTTCTGGTGCAAGGTAGGCCTATGAACTATCCAGCCTTCAGCTCCTCTCTCCGTTAGAAGATGAACTCAATGCTGAATAATATGAAGTGAGCATTCTGCACACATTTGCTTTGCATGATTCAGCTGCAATTGCCTGGCAAGAGGACTGAAAGATGACTACTCAAGTTTGAATATTCACCCGAATGGGGATCAGATTCCCATCTCAGGCAAGCTCCTCTTTTATATAACGTATCATACGTGATAGCATGTTTATAAAGGAAAATGAATTGGAGAGAGAACCAGTAAGAGAGAGACCTAAGTTACCACCATTGAAGAATGAAAAAAGATGTAAGTCAATGCTTCTCCGGTCCGCTTTATTTGGATGGTTAATGACAGTTCGCACGGTAGACCCACTTAAAATGGCCTCTAGATAAGGGGTAGTAGCGTAGGGGGTGCACCACTGGTTCCATGTGTCCTCTTACATTGTGGGGGCACGTGGGATCGGAAAGTCATGTTCGGATACCTCAATAATTCAGTTTCTTCTTTTGTAAGTGTATTTATTTCATGCTTATAACTGTACTCATTATTCACAGAAATGTTCCATCTTTTTTAATTTATTGTGCGTTGGTGACTACAGTGTTACTTTTCAATTCAGTTTTGCGTTGAATATTGAACCAAGAAATTTCCTTTCTACCACCAGGACAAAACATTCTACTTCAAGGCTCAATGACAAATGTGAAACTTGTGTTTCATGGTGGCCCGGAAGTTTTCCCTTTTAGCGGTTATGACCAGTTAAAGGTTGGTATATCTTTAGGTTACTCTTTTGTGAACATGACCAGATTTCATATTCCATGAATCCCTTAGCTAGACGTGTTGTTCTTTTTGCAATGGCGTGGTAGTAAATGGTAACCAAAAAAGCCGACCAGATAATTCCGTACAACGCAATGACCATACAACAAGAATATTTTGACATGAGCATCCATGTTGATATTTCATACTGAGCAATAATTTACAAACCATTAAGTCAACACGGACTAAAACTAGTAGCCTAATACAGTTTTAGTATTTTTTCAGTTTTGATGGAATTTGGACATGTGCGTCTTAGCTTCACAGCAGAGCAACACATAAAGATGACACGATTTTCTTATATCAGCTGTCTCTTACTGTTTTAACATTTTTTTATTGATACCTAAGGTTATCACAGTTTTAGAGCACATCAAGATCTAGGGATAATATAAGTTTCTAAAACTAGTAGGCTATGCTTATCCTGTTTTGTAGTAAGAAAAACAGTATTAGCTAAAACTACTAGTTTTGAAAATTATGTCATCCCTAGAAAATTTGTTAGAAAAACCTGTTTAAAAATATGTATCCTAACAAATTCCAGCACTGATTTATTCAGGAATAGTGCTTACTTGTGTACATTTGTTACTTTTGAAAACAGAATGTACATTAAAATATTTCGCGTTCAATGAACATGCATTTTTAATAGCTTAATGAATGGTGCTGGCGTAAGTTAATTTAATAACCTCCCTCTTCTTTGATAATCTAAAACTTTTTACTGCTCTGCCATCGGACATTACAATTACCAAATTTCCATAATAGGCAACAAAAGTTCAACCCAGTGCAAACCTAATGTAAATAAGGACATATGTAGGTTGCAAAATTTTTCGTACCTTCACAACCCCCCCAAAAAAACGAACAAAAAAAGTCAAGTATTACGTTGACTGCAAAAACTTAGCCGACCTTTTTCCCAGATGATACATATATTAGGTTACTGATTCAACGAAATATACTTATAAATCCACGACCTATGACCATTGCTCAGTTTTCATTTAATCCTAACCTATTTAAAATCATAAAATAAGAAAACTGCACCTTAACTTAAACACGAAATTTGCAAAAGGCGACAGAAAAAATAGGACGTGTTTCTAAAGCTCTTAAATTCCCAGACAGGAAGATTTCATTCAGGAATTTACGTCACTCGTTTGGAAAGAGTCTTAATTTGAATATAATTAACAAATAAAACTGACAAAAGAAAAACGGAATTAAATTAGACCATTTGTCAACATGGCGGCAGCTACCTTTTGCATTAAACTGGATGGATAATTGTCGAGTCGAAGTCAATTAACCGTATGAAATTTCATATTTGCTCGACCAGGGCAGTCCAATGTCTTTGGGTTGGGGAATTCACTCGTGCGACGCACTCGT
Source organism: Lithobius niger (assembly GCA_023313725.1). Lineage (NCBI taxonomy): Eukaryota > Metazoa > Arthropoda > Chilopoda > Lithobiomorpha > Lithobiidae > Lithobius > Lithobius niger. The sequence goes on from JAHWFP010145833.1 coordinate 8,307, forward strand.
TTTGCCTTGTTCTAGCAAAAATGAAAACATCAACAATAATTACCTTTAACTAAACTTCATCCTACACTCATCACAACATTTTAATATGAAAATAAAGATTTTTAAAGCGATTTTCACATTGTGGTTTTTGAGAGTTAAGTCACGTTTAAAATTTGTTGCTCTTTGTTGCTTTAAAACGTTCCTTACAAGAAGAGTGCAGGCTCCCTAACCATTTGAAAACCTATAATTATCTATCAAGTTTTTTTCGGTAGATGAAGTGGTTATCAGTCTCCAATACAATTAACTGCTCGAGGTGGGTTGGTGCAGCTGGGCGGAATACCAGTATCTGAAGGCGAGGGCAATGCTGATGCCCAAATCCACCAAGCTGTATAGTTCTTTGACTGTCGGAGGGAATCACGTGTGGTAGATGTCAATTTACTTGTTCCAAGACTACTTGGTGGCATCAACTCTGATGCTCTGAATATAACATTATACTCCGATGATCAAATAAGCAACAGTGCATATTGCATTTCCGTATTCTCTCTGCAAAACCTGGTAAATGAAATAAGACACAACAAATGAAGAACTTTCTTTTGGGGTACGGGGAAAGAGCACATTTCTTTTATGTTTCAAAATCAAATTTGCATTATCATCTGTCGAAGATGCACTATTGGAACCCAAAAATCTTCTTCTATTAGTCAGTTCTGCCTGTTGTTCCGGAGAGTAACTTACTGTGCCTTTAACGGTGCTTGCAAAACTAGGCATATTTCGGATATGCCTAGTAATTGATCCACAGTCTTGTTGCATATCTTATATGGATAAAGCTAAATAAATATGCTGTGGCGTTATTGATCAAAATAATTTTATCCATCACAGCATGATAGGAACCATCAGCACTCTCAACAGGGGTACCTTTCACATGAATGTGTTTTGGTGCAGGTGGGTGAATAAATCTTAGTTCTGAACCGTAATTCTAATTCCACTGCTAGGAATATTAACGTTTGCACCCACTATGGGCCCATACTCGTGATAATAATTGCAACTGACAACAGATTCGTCCATTGTGAACAGTTCTGGAAGGTTCAGGTATTCCGCATTGTTCTCCATTCTCAGGCGCTGATGAGAATGCCTATAAATTCGTCAGTTTTACAACTCAGGGATTGCCACCTTCTAGCTCTGAAAGTTTTGTTGTTCCCCTTCGTTTGTGGTAATGTTTATCTTTTTTAAGAGCCACCCAATTGGATGGGGGCGGTTGGTTCTTTGGCTGAGGGTAGACATTGCACGGGCGTTTTAATAATATTCTCATGGTAATGTCTCACCGCACTAATTAATAAACCCTGTTGGCCTAGTCAGTCAACCAAACTTGTGGGATATGGCAATTAACCCTTGCCCCTCTCCACATGTAAGCTCCCTTTTGTCCTTGATGACAAGACCAAATATTACTTGCTGTTACATGTTCCTTTCAGGTGCAGGATCTTTTTGAGTGCACTTTCCTCTTTGCACCGTGTCAATACTCGTTTGTGTTTTTAGCACTTACTCCAGAAATAATGGTCAACTTACCGTTGTCCTTTCTGTTATTTTTTTTGGCTAATTTATTTTGTAATTAACACTTCTCTCCATACAACAATGATAAACTCTCAGCCGAGTACTGACCGCCTACCGTTAATCATTTTGCCAGGGAAAGTGTAATTACGTGTTGTTGTCTTGACTTTGTTGTTCGTTGTAAGGACGCGATCCTGAGAGTTAATCTGTAAACATTGTAAACACCCAACTCATTTGTATCAATTCTTCACTACAATACCTCTCTCAAGTCGTCACCCATTTGTCACCCTTTCTTTTATCGCATGTTTTTTTTACTTCTCTTGAAACCAGCCACGAAGAACGTTGCCCTTTATATTTAAAGAAAATGGAAATAGGTCATGAGTCCCACTCCATCTTCACAGTAAATATGTGTCAATTATGGATGGGCTATCTTGTTCTTCCAAATGAATTGACTTTGACTGAAGGACTATATGCACAGCAGCTTCTGCATAGAATGAAAAGCAGCCGTACTAGTTTATTGCAACTTCAAGAATTGCTTAAACTTGACCGCTAGCCATGTTCCATGCTTAGGGCCAATGACGTCATAGACAAACCACGTAATGAACTGCTCCTGTTTCTGTGAGATAACCTGAAAAAGGTATGTGACTATTGGAGCCGACTCTCGAGAGGAAGAGTGAGAATTCTTTCTTTCCCATCATTGTTCTCCTCCTTATTCAAGAATAAGTAGGTTATGTCTGGACCGCAATACACCGAGTCAACTGCCTGCTTCTTCCTAATGTTATTGTCGCCTAGAGTAGATCCAGGCCTCTAACAGTTTACTATCGTACGTACTCTCCTTTTGTTAAATTTCTGCCCAGTTCAAAGCCAACTACAAAAGCCATGCGATAGCCAGTGGGTTAGCTTGGGGAACAGGCGAAGTCCAGCACGGGCTGACAAACCTCTAACAAAGTAACTGATATTTTTAGTTATGGGAAGATATATCAGATTGTAGGGCAAAAAAACACTTTCTGGAAAATGTAGGAGAAAACAACTAGAGTCGGTTGTGTTTTCCGGTTTACGTATGAACCGGATACCAAATCGCAATGCATTCAGTGCTATTCGCATTTAATAAATTGACAGTATTCATTCCCTCTTGCCGACCATAACTGTAAATCTAGGCTTCGAAACCCAACATCTTATCTAAGCTTCTCGGCTCAGCATAATCAACCTCAGTTTCTGGTTGCTAATGGTTAGTTCGCATTTTAGAGCTTTTAAAATTTCCTTCACTAATAATGGAAGACACATTTTCTGTGTTGTTTCAGTGATTGTTACTCTTTAATTTTCTGTAAATGATTTTTTCTCAAATTCGTGTAATTCGTAACTATGCTCTCGAAAAAACTATTTTAATCCAGACGTTACCACTGTCAGTGCTGTAGGTTAAAGAATCAGTCACGTCTTCATAAGATTAGCAATTCAGTTGTAAGTCCCCAAATCGACGAGAGCGAATTCGTGGTCGCCTTTCAATATCAGTGGAGAAGGAAAAGTCCCACAAAAAATCCCCCTTATTGGATGAAAGAATCAGAGACATGTTTAAATTATATCAACTATTTCTGAACTCGCGTATCAGTTTTGATATTCCCCATTCGACAGCAAGGCATTGCGCCTCATTTTGGTGAAAACATGGCCAAGTCTTCGCCTAGATAATTGTTGCCAGTATCTCTTGAGGCTCTTATCAACTTCAGTCCTTTCCAGAATTCATTTGGAACTCTGTAGAACTTGTATCACTTTCCAATCACCTCGGCAGGTCAGCCCCATACAGGTTTATGAACGTTGTGTACCTGAAACCAGAGCTAGATTTAAGCCTTTTAGTGCTGTTGTTCAGCATAACCAACTGCCACAAATCGTCTCTCCCTTCGTACCTTTTCTTCCCACAATCGTCACAAACGTTATCGTCTCGAAATTCTACCTCCATGGTTCCAATCATATGATTCTTATTCTCGGGGTCTTATCGAATACCAGAAGTGGTAGTCAGACTCTCTCGAGTGGCGAACATGCTGAAGTATTTTGTCACTACTGGAACGAGTCTGACCGAGGTATCGGCGAGTAACGAGGCCTCCGACATGTCTCATGAGTGCCAGGCATGAGGGCGAGAGACATGTCGGAGGCTGCATGAGGTAGGGCTCCGATGGACCTCGAGAACAGTTTTCTGGCACCCGCATTAAACTGTATTTTTCCATCCTGCTCACTAAATCCCATCCTCCATGTCAACATGGCCCGTGGCTGCCTCCAAAGCTTTCTGAATGTGCTCTAACCAATTCCCTGATATTTTTCTTGCTTCTTCTGTCCAGCATCTGTAGCCAACAGTTCTTTGATTTGTTGTGGATGCTGAAATGAAGCCACTCTTCCCTGGAGCATTGGCTTTTTATTCTGCTATAGTATTGGATCACTGACTGCTTTGAATATCTTTTACAAGTGTTCAGATTCCGTCTGCTTTTCCAGTTTTGTATTTTGACATTTTGTTTTAGATGCTTTGTTTAGATCCTCGTACTGATCAACTCCTTTCTTGGGTAGACATTACATTTTTAGTACTTTTTTCGTAAAAAAATAGTTTTTTTTTTATCCTTGTTGACTTTAATGTACATCGTCATTGGCAAAAAAAACATTGGCAGCCATATCATTGACGAAGATGTAAGTTATCATTAGTCAAGCATTCTTCTGTGTCTTTGGTTCAAGGGTTTAGTTTTATCTATGAGTAGAAGGCTGTAGGGACCCGAATTTCAATACTCCCCAAATATGCCTCGAAACTCTTCGAAGCACATGTCTCCACTAACGTGGTTATTGAAAACATGTTTGAGGTTGGTTTCGTACATTAAAGAACTATAATGACATTATCCCGAATAACTCACTTAGGTATTCTACCAGTCTTACAAAAATAACAAAATTTACGGCGTCCACGTGCCTGTCGTATGCAAAGCAATGTTCCTATTCTATCTTGTTTATAAATCATGAAATAGTCCAATTAAATTACCATCTTGCTGGGTAGCAGGATATCTTCATTACTGGAACAAAAGGTAGCTACGTCCGGAAAAATATCCTGGAAAGCTTTCCTGAGATAGACAATAGTTTACTTCAAGTCATTGAAAAGGTGACTTGAAGAACGTGCACAGACTTTTGTAATTCAACCAACTGGGGTTACAAATGAAATTTATAACTAAGCTGGTCTTTCCACATGTGGCAGGGCAACAAATAATGCACCTTACACCCTGAGAAAAATTTAATTAATTGTTGGTCAATTTTTGCTTTTGAATGCCAGCAATATCGTAGTTTAAGTCCTTCATTGTTTTGAATTTTAAAAAGAGAGTAGACATAGCGGGTTTATAAAAAGAAAACTATATACTGCTTCAAATGGTTACTAGAGTCACGCAACTACGTCAACATGTGGGAAGGAAAAACTAGATAGGTTGATGTCAAAGGGTTGGAAAAGGAAGAAGGTAAATGTTTATGAATGGAATCTAAGTACTGGTCTAATTCTCGCTTGAGATTAGGGTACGTCCTTCTCATTTTGATCCCTCCAGTTCCTTGTTGCAATACAAATGCTGGATAGTTGACTTGTTGTTGGTAAGTATTTTGCTGCTGTTGTGAAGGTGGATAGATTACTTGCTGAGGCACAAATCCTAGATAGATGGTTTGCAAAGGTGGATAGGCCACTTTTTGTTGAGGTTGATGGGGATAGTTGACTTGTTGAGATTCAAATGCTGGATACTTGATGTTAGTATGTGCTTTGCTGCTCTTGTGAAGGTAGATAGGTGATCCATTTGCACTTCGTCTCCTTCTTCTAAGCTCGATGGGTGTAACATAGCCATAAGACCTACGAATTCTAAAACTGTATCATATCCGCCATTATATGATGTACAAACCAGAATGAAAATTTGTAAATATAAAGATGAGACCTAGTTTTAGACATAGCGGATGTGATATAATTTGAGGGAGCTATCCATGAAACGAACAACTGTAGAAGA
>JAHWFP010145837.1:0-10955 GCA_023313725.1 Lithobius niger
TTGTCATGGTCAAGGGTGAGGCATCCTGACCTACTTTGACCATCCCTTTCACTTGCTGATGAGTGCAATTGAGCATGTTCACTCTCTCTGCTGAGGGAAGGGGGTGGGCAATATACGAAAGAAAGTGGTCGGTGGGTTGAAAGGGTTGGGGGTACGGCACTGGGCCATGTTGGCTTGATCTGACCTCAAAATATAGCCTGGTAGAGGCCATGTAAACAATAGCTGATGGTCACTACAAGAGCAGAGGGGGTGACCTAGGTCCCAAGGAAAAAGAGACGGCCCCTTTTTCGTGACGTCAAGCCTGAACTTTGCACCCATTGGTTTTTGCCAATGTCCATTTCTGGGTCAAATGTTGGACTTGAAAAAATTCGGTGATTTTGCCTGCACATGAAGTTGTGTACTGCCATCTGACCATTCACTTTTCGCTTTTGCTCCCCAACTATTTTCGCTATTGATCCACCACAAAAGAAGAGGAAGGTGACTCCTAAGGAGGAGAGGAGCGTGGTTGCAAATATGCCGCGTCATATGAAAAACTACGACCTGGCTGAGCTATTTCCCGACTGCCTGCTGGAGTGGTTCCCGCCGCTTCCGGACCTCATCCGCATCGCTCACGTCCAAGACCCGGACGCCCCAGATGCTATCGATGTGGGAGCATCCGGTAGCGGCGTTCAGCAGTGCCGGCGCCCTGGCCCCTGCAGGAACGACTGCCCTGTATGCCACAATGGACAATACGGTAAGAAATTCTTATTTTTTATTCTATTTTTTTTCTTTTCAAAAGTTATCATATGATGTTACATTTAAGCTTTATTCCAAATTTCATTCATATAATGGTTATGAAATAGTACTGTTTTTTGTTTGCTGGAAGTGGAAATGATAATACCAAATCTGTTTATGCAAAATATTTCCGTTTGAACAACTTTCAAAACTTATTTAAATCTTATCACAATATTATGAGATTTAAGTTAAATTATTGACTGTAATGAATCTTTAAAAAATATCTAATGCGATATATGCATTTGAAAATACATTATTGCTCTTTGACCAAAGAGATATGTCGCTTTCGACAAATACTTTTTTTTTTCAAAGGTGTTTCAACTTTAAATCAATGGTTCTCAAGAGTAAAATAATGTTACTTTGAAGTAAAATACTTATTTCCAATTTTACTGATATAGGATCTGTGAATTCTAGGTCTTTGGGTATGTTACATTTACATGAAATGGTATAAAAATCAATTTCTATTTATTGATATGTTGTATAATTTATGAACTACGTAATGCTATTTATATTAAGCATTGGGTTAAGGAATTTTCGTACGAACTGGTCATTAAATTAAATTAAATGCAATTGCAATTTTACGTTTCATGATCCATATCCTTATGGATGCGAAATGCAATATTGGTTACTATAATTTTATATTTAATTGTTTATAATTCATATCCTTATGGATGTAAAATGTAAGTAGTATAGCATAGCTACACGCAGTTTGTCCGATTTCCATTTTATCATGACGTTTGAAAATTTTATGCTTTCAAAATAATTTTAGGTGGCATCTTCCTAGGACCTTCATTTGTTTCTTTCTTAATTTCAAGAAATGAATGTCCTTAAATTTTTTTTTTCTTTCTTTTTTATTATTATTTTTTCCTATTCATGAAAGGGAATCCATGCCATGGATTGATGTGTTTATTTATTTGTGTAATAGTTTTAATTTGGCTAGGTAGTCCGAACTAAGTTAATGAAACTGGACTCTTATATAGACTATTATTTATTTATTTGGCACCGTTTCCGTTTCAAGAATAACGTACTATCTAGAATAACTAGAGTGTGGGTAAAATTTTCAGTAGGGGGGGGGCGGGGGGGGGGGGGGGGTGGGAGGGGTATTAAAATCTGATACAATTTGTTTACCTTACAAGATTGTATAGTACTTATAGTTTAAACAATATAAAACATTAATTTCGAATGTCCGGCAATCATCCGGTAAATATTTGGAATGTATTTTTACAAATTTCTTGTTTTTAAACTATTAGCCGCAACGAGTGTGGTAGTACGAACTAAGCGCTAAAATTAATTTAGGCTCTCTGCGCGTAGGAAAATTATATTTCTTCTGTGCGTTTGAACTCTAAAATGGTGGTTTCAAGACTATAGTTTAATGCAATAGAATATTTTGCTTGTTTTATTTGAATTTAGACAAATTATTAAGTTCTTTAAATTGGGGGGAGGGGGGTTGGTGGGGGGAAGTGGTTGAGTTACTCACAAAATTTCATGCATTTATAACTATTATGTCGGGAAAATAACTTGTTCTACCTATCATTTTTACGCTTGAACATCATAATCCCGTATAAAAATTACAGTGATTTCCCTCCATATTGTTCTTATGAACGTGAGAGAAATTAAGGCAAGAACATATGTCGCTATATGCGAAAGGTTATACTCATGATTGATCCAATTTACATGTCAATTTCACATGTATTCATAATTTTATGAATAGAAAATTAATATTGTCATTCAATTTTTTTTATTTAAGATGACCCGGATAGCGACAGTGGCGACGATTAGTGCCGTTGTCGCGTTGAGTGCCCGCTATCAAAATAAGCAGTCGAGTTCGACATCGTTTACCCTGGTTTCGGGGTTGTACACGTTGTATATATTTTATTTTAACTGTGGAAATATCATGTTTTTATGATCACTTAATCCTGAAAGTTCTTCCAAATTAAATTATCTTATTAATTTCTTAACTTTCTAGATGAAATCTTAAATTCTATTCAAAAAATAAATTTTCCTATTTATAATTTTAATTGCCGTATTTCTTTTATTTCATCATGACCAAGTATTAATTTTATACTTCTTAAATATATGATCATACAATGTTTTATATGTACTTACTTTTGATCTTTTTATTTCAGGTATTTTATGTATATTCAATGGTCAATGTTTTATTATTTGATATTATTGTTGTTATTTATGTTGCCATTTTCTTTTATGTATTTAATTACTTACTTACCAGTACCCTGGATTAATGTTGTTTTATATATTTGTTTTAATTTACCCTGTTTTGCAACAAATTTTTTTTTTATTTTATTGTTCGTAACCGTAATTTACCGTAAAGGTTTAAATTTTCGTCCAAATATTTTCGGTTACTATTTTCCAAATTTAATTTCTATGATCAAAATTACTTCTTTTAATTTTTTTCTCTTAAATTTTATCCATTCAATTATTTCAATTTTCTTGAATTTCCTTCGTTCAATAATTTAAAAAAAAAATCTTTTTCTACTGTAACATGGTTACGACAGTCATGGTTATGTGGATTACGTTTTTAGTTTATGATTTTCTATGTCTTATGTTTTCAAAATATTTTACTTAAACCAATGTTTCGTATTTTCTGTGGTTTTATATGATATTATTTTCCTTTCGTATTATTTTGTTGCAAATTATCGTATAACATGATTGTAAATACTTTTAATTCACGTTATTTTATTTCCTGTGGTTTACTATGTTCATTTTACGCTTTATTATTTGCTCACGTCCATGTTGTAAATATTGATTAATTTACATTTTCGTATGTTATGTTTATACGTGTTTACCTATATTCTTTGACATATATTTCGTATTATTTTCCGTATTTTTTTCGTATTTGTACATATTTTATGTTTTCTTATTTTCAATAATAGTATTTTCTAAAACAAGCTACGAGTTTCTGTCTTAAAATCGTCTTGAAACATAATAGACTTAAGCTATTTTCATGTATTTATGCGATGTAAATATGTTTAGTGTTATGCACTGTGAGAATCGAAACTACATAGGTGACTGGTCTAGCAATCATGCTTTGGTTTCGTAAAGGTACTTCCGATTTTACTCACTAGGGTCCCCGCGTGCAGAGCGCGTGAACGCTCCTTCAAGGTGAAGCCAAGTTTTCTTTGTTCTCCGTTGGATACACAAAGACTTACTCATCCTCAATGTTTGCCTCTTCCAACTGCCGACACAGCCTAATTTCTGGGGTGGCTTTACTACTACGGGTATTATAACCATTTAATATCAATTAGCTCTTCGTTTCGCACTTGTCATTATAACCATACGTAGAACCAAGCATTCTTTGCTTATTAAGTTTGTAATCTATTTTACGGTATTTATTTTGTAAATAGGCCGCTGATTTTGGCTCAACGCGTTTGCGTTTCTTAGTTGAGCTCGTTTCTGAACTGCTACCTGCATCGTCGGATTCGGAAGGGCGTAAACGTTGGTGGTTAAATCTCCGATAAATGGTCCGTCGGATCTTCCAAAAGTTTTGCTATGTTTTCTTGTAATTTTATTTCAGCTTCCGTTAAAGTACCGTTAAGCTGCTGTGATAATTCTAAATCGGTAGGTCCGTTAAAAGGAACAGGTTGGTTATTCGTTCTTAGGAACCATGGTCTCAGATTGTTCACATGTGCGCGAACGACTTTTAATGGATCCAGAAAGTGTACAATACGAACGATAACTTCATTAACGAATTCCATAATTCTGAACGGTCCTGTACAAGCTAGAAGTAATTTCGGCGAAATTTGTTTTATTGGTAAGAAGTCGCGTAATAATACGTAATCATGGACTATATATCGGTAAGGGTGTGCTGTGCGATCATATTAAGTTGTGTTGTCTCTTAACTGCTTTCCAAGAATGTGCTCTAGCAACTTCGAATGCTGCTTGTAGTATACTCTCTAGACGTACTATAGTGTCATCACTATCATAGCAGATTCGTGGTGGTTCGAAAGCTAATGCACTAGGCAATCTAAATTCTGAACCATGATGTAAATAGCGTGAGCTAATTAGCGTAGTTGAATTAGGACACGCATTTAGCGCTATAGTCACTAATTCTAAATATTCACACCAATTTTCTGGACAACTTGCTGAAATTTTATGCGATACTGTCTCTATTCTTTTATTTTCTGCTTCTACTGTTCGTCCTACCCACAAAGTGTTAGGAGTGAAGTTTATCTGTTTAATATTGAACAAATTTGACAATCTTGCCACAATAGCATTGTTTATCTCACTTCCATTGTCTCCGCGCAGTTGCACGGGTGCTCCATATCTAGCTATAAGGTGAGAAAACAACTTCTTAGCTATTGTTTCTGGTTTCTTATCGGGAATTCCGACTCCAATTACATAACGATTGAAGTCGTAGATTAACGTCATTATGCAGACGTTCCCGTGAACGCTTTTATTCAAGGGTCCAATGAGATCTAAGCTCCATGAATGACCTGGTCTCTGTAGGGGTTGGCAGGCTCTTAGCTTAGCCTTGAGTGGCTTGTTAGGTCTAACGTAAGCTTGACAGACTTGACAAGTTTTAACGTAATTAGCAATATCATCCATCATTTTAGGCCAATAGTAATATAGCTATTAATTCTCTAGTTTTACTGGCTCCACGATGTCCGGCGCCAGGGGTGGAATGGTAATCCCGGATACAATAGTTCCGTAGATATTTTGGTATACTCATCTGTGCTGGATTGTGCATACGGCCTCTATTTGGGTCTGCAAGCCGAATTCTGTATAGAATTCCGTCATAATGTTTATAAAAGATGTTTCGCTTGTTAGAAGTGTCGATCAGATCTTCTGATGACTGATCTTTAAGTGTTTTATGATTTAGCCTAAGAATGGATCGTTTTCGTTGCTGCACCGCTAGGTGTTGTCGTGTCCAGTCAGGAAATTGACTGCCTAACACAGAGACTGGCATCTCTATATGAGATAGCGCGTCAGAAACTGCTAGAAGACGGCCTGACTTATGATGTAAGATGAATTCGTATTCCCTGAGTTGAAGTAAGATTCTTTCTAATTTGGGGGGGAGGGATGAGGCACAATAAAGATAGCAAATTGCTAAATGATTCGTAGTTAAGAAAAACATCTTACCAAGTAAATAGAAACGAAATGAAGCTATACAATGTATAATCGCTAGAATTTCCTTTGTTGTTTCCTTCCTTTCCACCTCAGTGAGGGTTCAGGAAGTGTAGGCTAACGAATAGTTTATACCTCCGTGATACTGACTTAAACAGCCTCCGATCGCTACTCCACTAGTGTCTGTTTCAAGAAAAAAGTGTTCATAAAAATCAGGTTGTTTAAGCGTTGCAGCATTTATCATAGCTCGCTTAAGTTCTTGAAAAGCTCTTTCTTCATCTTCGCCCCATATGATTTACAGTTTTTCCTCGTTAGTTTGGACAAAATCTGTGACATTTCGGCGAATGAAGAAATACGTCGTCTGTAGAAATTTACCATACCTAAAAATGAACGGACTTGTTTAGGCGTTTTAGGCGTAGGATACTGCTGCATAGCTTTTGTTTTATCGCTATCCGGTTGTATCCCGTTTTCGTCTAACACAAACCCTAGGAATTTGACCTTTTTACATGCAAATTCGCACTTTTCAACACTGAGTTTCAGTCCGGAACGAGCGACTAGTTTTAGTGCTCGATTCACATGACTGATGTGAGTTTTAAGATCTGGACTACTCAGGAGACAATCGTCAAGGTAGACGGTACAATAGGCTCCTAGCACATCTGCAAATATTTGTTGTGCACAAAATTGGAAGTGCACAGGTGCTGTTTTAAGGCCCATTGGGAGCCGGTTAAAAAAATAGGTTTTAGAGTTTGAAGAGAAGTACGTTTTAGGTTTAACTAATTCAGCTAGTTTAATTTGGTAAAATCTGAACTTGAAGTCTAAACGTGTAAAATACTTAGCTCTGCTAAGGTGAGCCATACTTTCTGTCACAGTGGGCATTGGAATGCGTACACTTTCCACGACAGAATTTAAGCCATGTAAATCTACGACTACGCGATAACCAGTTGGCCTTCTCTTTATCATTAGACAAGGAGATAACCATCCGGATTCTCCTTCTTGGATTATTCCTACTCTTTGCATTTCATCAATGTATTTATCTAATAATTCACGTTGGTGAAAGGGAACTCGGTACATTTTTGAACTTACTAGTTGTGATTCACAAGTATCTATAGGAACTTCGTATCCTTCGTAACATCCTAGATCTAAATCGTTTTTAGAAAATGAATCTTGATGATTTCTAAGCATAGCTAGAAATTCTTCGTTTCCTCCTTACTTAAATCTGGAAACTTGAACCTATGTTTTAAAATTTCCCATTCCGCATCGAGTTCCGCCTTGGATTTAGGCTTGGGAGCGTCGGCTAGCCTACTAACTGGCATCTCCGATGAGCTTTCACTCGGTTTGGATTGGTTTTGGGAAATCTCGATGGGACTTGAGATTTGAGATACCTCGATGGGACTTGCGGTTTGAGATTTCTCAATGGGACTTGAGGTGGACAAGTTTGAATTTGATGAATCTAAGGAAGCGTTATCCTCATACTTGATAATAGCTGTCGTGTACGTGCCTAGGATAGTACCCGCTTTTAGTTCTACATCAAATCCATTAAAATTAATACACATGACTGGAATAATACCTGTGGGAGTTGTGTTAACAAGACTGTGAGCAAGACGTACAGGAAATTCGGCGTTTTCAGGTTGGAATACTCCTGTCAGTATTTCGGGATACGGAAAATGTATATTCCCGTAATTCTATTCTCGCAATTTGATGGAATTATTTCGTCTCGTAATACAGTAAGATACAGTAATGTTTATTATTATCAGTCTCTACATCTGTAGCTACCTTAAGTGACGCTACGTAAATATGATTGGGTTTATAATATTCCCTATTTATTATTTCCTTATTTTGATTACGAGCAACACGAGCTAATTCTGGTTTTGACGACATTTGAAATTTTAAATCGCGTATAGTTAAGACATTATCTGGGCAATTTAATGCTAATGAATCTGATTTATTCGACATGAAATCGTATCCCAATAGTACTGAAATGTTATCAAATGAACCATCAGGAACGATAACGAATTCTTGATTTCTAGAAAATTTGCATTTTTCTATAGTTGTTACTATTTTCCTATCGGTTTTAATTTGACAATTTCTGACCCCAACCAAATTGACTGGTGTGGTCATTGGAATTAAGTGAAATGTAACACTAAAGTTCGTAAGCATGCGTTGCTCTGCTGTGTTTGTAATTAAAGAAAGTGAAGACCCTGTATCTAATAAAAATACTTTTGGCCTATTACCAACGTCGAACACTAAGTGTGGACGTGAATATTTAACCTTAGGTTTATTTAAAACCGTGTTCACTTGAATGTTGTCAGCGTTAGGCGCTGTTTGGTCCGAGTCGAGCAATGCTTTGTTTTGCTGCTCTGACTCATAGCTAGTATCAACTTCGGACGCTAGATGGTGCTGCTTGTACCATCTGTTGCCCGTTTGAGCAGAAATGCTCGTAAGCAAGATTCCTCGCTCTCCCAACGATGAATGTTTCGCTGGTGATGCATTTGGGTCGGCAACATTTTTGCTGTCCCAAAATGTTAAAGCATATTGTAGGTTCGAACGTTCCTATAACTGTTGGAATTCTAATTTTCCAATCTTTCTGTGTTGTTGGTGAGAAGTGCCTGAAGGCATTTTAACTCCATCTTTATAGAATGAATTATCCGTATGCTTAAACTGAACTGTGCGTTCGGGACCTAATAAAGCGATAACAATCGGTTTTTTAGTATCGACTGGGTTTAATTCTGAATGAAAATTTGTAGAATTTAAACCATCCTCGAATAGTGTTACTATTACTGAGTCACAATAATAGTAACACTATGTTTAACATAGTTAACTATGTTTAAAGCATTTGTAAATTCATTTACGAGAATTTTATTACTGTCTATAGACCTCACAACATATTTTGACGGCATTTTGCCAAAATATGACGCTAAACGTGATAAGGCTAACGTACGATCTGGCAAAGCAAGTTTCTGCTGGTGCCTTTCAACATTTGAGTACAAATTAAGCATTAATTCATTTTCATCGTCCTCCGAAAATAATGAAACTCATTTTTACTTTTAAGAACTGAGTACTATTTACTTCGTTAGTTTGGGTAACAGGAGTTTGAACTTGAACTCAGCTGACATGTGGATTTTGATTGCCATTGCCGCTCTGTTCTGACTGATTTGAGTTTAGTTCTGAATCCCTGTTAACATTCAGACTATCAGCTCGTTTTTGGGATTACAACTATTTTGACATGAGTCATTACTCTTGTTTACGTCTGTAGAGTGTTGTGGAACACAGTTTTGGTTGTTGTTATTTTGCCTTTGCTGATTCTGATTTTGGTTTTGATTTCTACCATTATTATTACCATTATTTTGATTTTGATGTCCGTTATTGCAACTATTGTTACCGCTATTGCTAGTGTTAGCCTGAAATGCGTAAGGGTTATTTTTCTTGTTGAACTGAACAGAATCCCTATTGTCGAAACCGGAGAAATAATTTCCGCGTTTACCTCGGTTATTCCCCCTTTATCGGTTTCCTCCACGACCGTTTTTGTTGTTTGGTTTATTTGAAGAAAATCATACTTCTTGTTTAACTTTTCCCCAACGTTGTCGGACTTGCTGTAGATTTTCATCCTTAGTGCGACAATTTCGTTTTATATGACCTAGGGCTAAACAGCAGTGACACGTTTTAACTTGATTTACATTAGTGTCTACTGTACTAACTTTAGCTTCAACATTTTTAGCTTTAGCGATACTGAGCTTAGTCATACCCTTCTCTAATGAATTCTTTTTATCTAGCATTGTGCCAAAAGCTAGGTTGTTAACTTCAGTATTTGAAATTTGTTTAGTGCCTGATTTATCTGACTTAAGATCGTCTTCATTGTCTTGGAATCCAGCTAAATCTGAACGTTTATAGATAGCTGAGTTATACATATCCCTAAACGTGGTAGGCATTTGTGATGTTACATGAACTTCAATTTCCCGTGGCATAGCGTGCAGAAATACTGAACGCATTCCATCATCTTTTGCTAATTGTTTAAAAGCTCTCTGGGATTCAGAGTCTGTAGGTTTAACTCTCCAAAGTTGTGAAGCCATTTTCTCTAACCTGGCAGCGAAAAGTTTGATAGTTTCTCCCTT
This sequence comes from Lithobius niger, assembly GCA_023313725.1. Lineage (NCBI taxonomy): Eukaryota > Metazoa > Arthropoda > Chilopoda > Lithobiomorpha > Lithobiidae > Lithobius > Lithobius niger. Next base: position 9,966 of record JAHWFP010145837.1, read on the forward strand.
TTTAAGTTGCGCTATATGAAATAAATGTGAGGTGACGATGTTACCTCCGCAACCAAATCTATCGATTAAAATTTCCTTAAAGCTGTCTCAATTTTGAGAAGTGGCTATATGTGGATTCATGGCTAAATAAATTGCGACTGGACCTGTACATTTACTACATCCAACCAAAACTAGTTCTGAAGCTTGCAATGAAGGATCTAATGTTCGCAAATTTTCGACCATTAACGCGAAAGCGAAAATGTCCAATGAGTCATCCCCTGCAAAAGGTAAGATCGCTTTCTTGGCTGAATGTAACTCTTCCCAAAGTCTAGTTTTATTATGAGAATCCCTGCTTTGATTAGATTCAGTAATGGTTTTTAATACTTCTAAATGATTTTCAGTTTCTGCTTTAAAGTTATCATTAGTTGACTGTAAACATACTGCTAAAGTATGATCTAAAATTCTTTGAAGATGAGATTCCTCAATCATATTGACTTACTGTCCGCTAGTAAAATTTGGGGTTAAAGTTAGCGGTGTTTGATTTCCATGTGGAATCTGAGAGTTTATTACTACATTTGGAGTAATGGGAACATGGGAATGATTTGGTATTTGCGAGTTTATTGGCAATTGAATGTTAAGCGGTGTTTGAGCACTTGTTTGCGTTTGCAAGGCAGGCATAGTTGGTGTCAAATTTGGTGGCACATGATTATGCTGTGGCGTTGCTAAATTTAACGGCACGTTTGGGTTAGTGGCATATTTTGATTTAATGACATATTTTGATTATTGGGTGGTACTTGATTGTTTAGTGCTACTTGAGTACTAAGTGGTACTTGGGAATTTAAAGGTAGGCTACACGAGTTTTACGTGATGCACGATTATCGTGTGGAGACCTAGATCGAAGTCGATCTCTAGAATTACCCCTATCTTGAGTAGAGCGATTGGCTGAACGAGACTGAACTCGTTTGGGTGGTGGCAAATTTAATGTGTCATCGATGTCGTCGATAGTATCAG
>JAHWFP010145844.1:0-27185 GCA_023313725.1 Lithobius niger
TTGTCTTTTGTCTTCTGCACCGGCTGGACTGCATTCCGAACGTTGACATAAACTCGAACTCACACTTGAATTACGTCATACCTATTTAGTGCCATTCAACATCCGATTTCTTGCAAACTTATCCATATGAGGTTCTGGTGGTGATTGGTACTAAATAGTTAGGATGTTATTTCAAGTCTTGAATTCGAGTTTGAGTCATCGTTCACAATACTGGCCTCTGGAACAAAGCCTTACATCTGCCCTTGTTCCTCAGTAAACCAAGAAGCTGCAGAAAAAAATTTCGGAGATTCAAATTTAACGGTGTAGGCTTCATCACTAACTGGGACTGGGGACGTACCGGGAGGGGAGTGTCTTATTTACGCTTATCAATAAATCGAACAAGGCTTGCATGATGATACTGATACTGTAATAGTAGGCCAGACTCGGTAGGTTAAGTTACTGACAGATGGTGTTTAGTGCTCGTGTTAAAGGCCGGTTGTCACCAAAATTAGCATTGCAGCATTTTAGGCCTATCGAGTTTTCTCTCGCAGGAAGCATAGGAATGCACAAAGCAAAATTTTTAAACGATACAAATAAGCCACGTGACTCCTTAATTATTGAGTAAAAATTTGGTACGCCCTCGTGCACCTGGAAACACGCTATAAAGATTAACGATATTAGTGTCACTACATGGCGCCACTTGAAAATTATAAAGAAATTCCCCTGGCGCCATCTAGTGACACTAATATCGTTAAGCTCAATAATTAGGAGTCACGTGGCTTGTTTGCAGCGTTTAAAAGTTTTGCTTTGTGCATTCCTTTGCTTCCTGCGAGAGAGAACTCGATAGGCCTATACATGTTGCAATGCTAATTTGGTGGCAACCGGCCTTTAATACACGTAGGGTGGTAGACTTGAACCATTAGGGTTAATTTGTTAGGGTTACAAGTCAGCATTAAGTTAGGCTTAACTCAATGGGGCTTGGGATAGGATTAATTAGGTTCTTAAGTTGTGAGGAATCATAATTGCAGGCGGTTGTCAAGTTAACTGGCAGATTGGGAACGACTCTCTGAATTGGGGACGAGACACAAGACGGTTAGCCTGATGCTCTACAACATTTAGATATTTGATACTCTGCTGCGTTACATTGTTGTTAAATATATATACGGATGCAAACCTATTTATGTTGCCTTTTGGAGTTAATATCAGACTGCCTGAGCGGGGAATCGAACCCACTATCTTTGAAACAAAGAGCCGGAGTCCTACCGCTCAGCCATACTGAAACGGCCATACTGAGCGATAGGACTCCGGCCCTTGGTTTCAATGGTCGTGGGTTTGATTCCCCACTCAGTCAGTCTGACATTTAAGTTCAAAAGGCAACGTAAATACGTTTGCATCCGTATTTATTTAACACTTTACGAGCCCATTTGGCTTTCTGTCGTGTTTATTACATTGTTGTGACAGAATTGCCCGATAGGCTTACAAATAAGCAGGACCGGAAAGCCGAGAATAGTGATTTGTAGATTACGAGTTCAAACATCAGCAAAGCCGATAGCACCTCTTTATCGCTAAATCTGTATAATTTGATAATCGTACTTCGATAACGACACTTGCAGGGTCATCTTCCCGTTCAACGTTCTAGGCAACTAGATGAAAGTTTTTAGTGCAACTTTTTTTAAGTATTGTTGAGCTAACGCGGAGCCATTTTTGGTTTAGTGAAGGTGGGAGATTGGCGATAATGAAAAACGATTATCGCGATTATCTTGCTTCCCAGTATTTACGATTATTGTGGAGTTTCAGCCATGTTATAGTTTCATTGTACAATGTCGTTATTAGTCACTGGGCCCGTTTATAGGCCTGTCAGATGCATGAGTATGAATTATATGAATGACAGGCCAACACGTTCGTTTTCTAGACCTATAAAGTTGCAATTTTTCTAAAAGCACTTTTGTAATGACTAGGGGTGGCACGATACAAATTTTTTTTACCCCGATAAAACTTTTAAAATTATCACGATAAGCGATAATAATTGCATAAAATAAATTTTGAGGCTGAAGTAACCATTTTAATTTTGTTAATTAAAAAAATCCCTTGACTGAAGCCTACGCCTTCACGAAATGAATTGTGAGGCACACCAATTTGGCCAGTAGACCTTAAAATGCACTTGCCATTGTCCTCACCACGTAGACACAGTTTAGCAGTTGTGCCGAGTTACTTTATGCTTAAATATTGTTTGGCATTCAACTAACTCTCCCATCAGCTAAAGTGGCTAGCACACTTGGTTGGCGAGTCCTTGTCCACACACAACGCCGCAAACCGCTTGTTTCTAGCTAAGGTTTCCGAGATATGACAAATTAAGCATCGAGGTTTGCACGATGATTCGATAAATAAAAAAAAAAGTGCGATACGATAATCGACGAAATGTTTTATCGCGATATTATCGATTATCGTGCCACTCCTAGTAATGACTTGCCTTTATTTATTAAAAGCATTTCGTAAACAAACGGTTAGTTATTTCAAATACCGATAAGGTAAGCCAGTTTCCTCATTTTAGTCTTCTGTACAGCCGTACCGGCTGAGCAGACTATTGCAACGACTTTGTCCGCCCGTCCGTCGCTTTCTGGTCACTTTTTTCAACTTCGCAACGGTATTGACGACCACTGTTTACAACGTTAGATTTAGTGTCAAAAGTAAGTTAAATAACATACCAAATTAAAACATCGTTACTTCTTTATAGCTAATAGATTTCTTCGACGTAACTAAATTAAATAACAACATTTGATCGTCGAATTGAAATCCTAAGGATAACACTGCAACCGTAAAAACAAAAGCATTATAGCTTCGTTTAAAATAGTCTCGTCGCATTGTTGCATGAATGAATGGGCTTACCATCGAACCAGATTCTCCATTAGGCCTATCTGATACTTCACGAAATTAAAACTACAGTTAAAAAAAATTAGGCCTAAAAATGAAAATTAAGCCTAAAATCACGTTACCACGGGCAACGTCAAGTTGCTACGAGTAGCTCCTGGCTTCATCAACAGCGTCTCTTCCTATTACCACTGATCTATATAGGCTACGTTGCGCATTACGTTTAACACTGTAATGCCCAAAGGCGCACCTGTGTTGCAAAATTAATAGGCATGCTATACAAATCAAATCTTCGTTAGCTGTTACTTACGAAATTAAAGCTCCAGGTAAGAATTAGGCCTAAAAGTTGACAAATACGCCTAAAATCTAAAATAAGATTAAAATTTAACACATTTTTAACCGGCAGTTCAGATGGTTACTGCTTTTAGATTATATAATAGCGATAGCTGTTGCAATGCGTGGTAGAGGTGTGCCCCTCACTATTGGCAGTGGCAGAACTGCTAGAAGACCGGATGCGACTAGGTAGTCGCTCAATCCGCTTGTTTCATATGCCTTCATTAGCACCCCATAACAATTTTGTATTTTAACGAAATGCCATAAATTTGTCATCAATTTTGTTTTGTGTCATAAATATCATAAAATAATAGACATTTTTAGAAAATCCTGTTAACAAAACTACTATCACAAGTGACCCATAAGGAATTCAATTAAATATTTGGAAACGTTTCAGTGTGGACTAAGATTTGTTTAATTTGGTTAAAGCTTATTTTAGTGTGAGTGGTTCAGGTTATTTTGGACCTTAGGCGGGGAGGAAGTTTAAACATTTCTTTTAGGACTTTTGAGGGTAACGCGACAGAATGCCACTCGTCAAAATGCCACCACGTCAAAATGCCACCGTCAAAATGCCACCAGACAAAATGCCACTCTCTACCGACAAAATGCCACTTCAAACATTTTTTTTCTGATCTTTTTAAAAAGCCACAATGCATAAACAAAGATACAATTTACAAACCTTGTCTACTTAACATTTAAAAAAAAAGTCACATACTGGGTGGTCTAAAAATCTGTAAAAGCTACTGCCATTCCAAATCTACTAAGAGGAGAACCACGAAAATGGATGGTACGGGGGGCATGTTCTGATGCTAGTTTAAATGACCTTGGATTGGTCCTTCTAGGTCATCATGATGCTAAATTTTAAACTACACGTCGCAGAATAGTGGTGTAAATTGGATAGTTGCAGAGAACTGTAAACCTGTCTAAGTTACACCACTATTCTGTGACGTGTAGTTCAAAATTGAGCATCATGATGACCTAGAAGGACCATCCCAAGGTCATTTAAACTAGCATCAGAACATGTCCCCTGTACCATAGTATATGTATGTATATTTTCGTGGTTGTCCTCTTAGTAGATTTGAAATGGCAGTAGCTTCTTCAGATTTTTACACCACCTAGGTTGTGACTTTTTTTTAAATGTCAAGTAGACAATTATTGTATCTTTGTTTATGTAGTGTGGCTTTTTAAAAGATCAGAAAACAAATTTTGAAGTGGCATTTTGTCGGTAGAGGGTGGCATTTTGTCCGGTGGCATTTTGACGGTGGCGTTTTGACGAGTGGCATTTTGACGAGTGGCATTTTGACGAGTGGCATTCCGTCGGTGATTCCTTTTGAGTGCCGTCATAAAAAATTGTAGGTCGCAGTTTCAATTTATCCAAACCCCCCCCCCCCGACCATCCCCAACGCCAAGTTGTTAAAATATAAAAAAAGTGGGTTAAAAATTGTCCTTCATTAGGTCAAAAATGAAAACAAGATGTCGAGTTGTCATAAAACTGTCACAAAATCTGTATTCGTTCTGTCATAAACTTAAAAAAATTTGCGGTTTAAGCGTGGAAGCCCTGAACTTAATTCCTAGGACATTTTTAATAATAATAATCGTAGAACAAGAAAATTATGACGAAAACACTATGATATCTTATCCCACGGACTGTATATCGCGATAATATTGGATTATCGCCCTCCCGTATACTGTAAGCATCGACATCGGTAAAAAACAAAAACAACAAAAAAACTAGAGGCGCATCGATACAACGATGCCTACTTGATGCTTCTGCTGGATCGAACCGAATAACTCCTTGACGGTATCGTTTGGAATCGAATGCAAAGTTGGAGTGTATCGAATGACGTAGTATGGAAATTCGACCAGCTTCAGATGATTTGTAATGTAATCTGATTTCTTTACTCAAGGTTTTTGGGTTCGATTTCCACTCAGGACAACACTGTTTATTGCATGAAATTTAAGCTACAGATTTGCAATGCGGTGCATAAATACTATTTCTACTAAATATTTATGGAACCAGGATATTTTCAAGATGAATGCTGTTTTGACTATTAATTTTAGAAATATTAATTTCGTACGTAAGTATCGAACTGGAATCTGATTTTACCAGCCTTACAATATCGAAAAGGGTCCAATACCAGCCCTGGTTTGGTGTTGAATAGGATCGGACGAAATACTTGAATTTCTGGTTTGGGCAGAGCTGGATCATCAAGGGGAGCGTAGGGTAACTATAGCAACAGGTGGCCCTTTCAATATGGACTTCTCGGCGAAAGAACTTTTTGTCGACTCAAATTTCTGGCTTTTAATCACTTTTTGACCGATTTTTACGTTCCAATGTACCATTTTAATCTCTGTGACGATACTTTTTTGTTTGAAAAAGCCAATACGAATACGTTAAAGCACTAACGGTGGGGATCCACTTGAGGTCTAAACTAGCACCGGACTAGCTTAACCCTGGATCTAACTAATCCTCGACGTGGGAGTTAGTGGACTATGGAGAAAAAAGTTGTTGATATCCATGTAGGACTAAGTTGGGGTTTTGTTAGCTCTTTACTCCTTAGACCTCGACCTTCAGGCTAAAATAGCCCTGTTAATGTGTTGTTAAAACTCGGGAATAACGCTAATACTAGATGGATATCACCGCATTTTACAGCTCGGGGCTAGCTGCTCAGTGCTAAGTTACTCCTCGACCTTCAGGCTAAATATTGCTTAGCCCTCAACTTATTTCGTGATGGATATCACCATTTTTCCTTATTACCGAGTTCAGCCAAAAGGTTAACGTTAACTCTCAACTGGATATCCCCACCGTAAGCAGTTATTTAGTGAAAAATAGTAAACGACTTTCCTGATAATATAATTTGTATTCGGTGTATTATTTGTTTGTAGATTTTGTTTCTATTTTTTTGTTGCTTTTTGTTGGTTTGGGAAAGGAAGAATTTTAGCACCTGACTAAAAAAAAAACCACTTAATCCTGCCCTGGTATCGGGCCCCTCTTGAGAAAAAAAAACCTTATCGACCAATCGCGCCAAGCCCATCCAACATGTGCAACCGTCGTTGGGCTACTACTTCGGTTGCATGACTCACAAACTCGTCATGAGACCGATATTTCCAACAACAACAAAAAAGAAAAAGTCTCCCAGCAACCCAAGCTATATTTTCAACCTATAACGTTAATAAACCGTGAAATCAAGTTTTTCGCTTTGTTGTTAGCCTCTTGCACACCCGACCCCTGCAACTTAAGCCTTCATTAGTCTCTCTCTATCTCTCTCCTGAAATTTTTTCTTCTTTTTTCTTCGTCATCATCTTCTTCGTGGATCACAGGGCTGCATGGCGCAACGTTTCCCTGCCTGCACTGGGCTTATAGTGGTTTTCGCTTTGTCCATAAATAATAATTATTTCGCGTTAGCTTGTTAGACAGTAACGCAAAGGCGTGACGCGACTATCAAGTTCTTAAATGGTAGCTTTACGCATTTGGCAAGATGGCAATGTGCCCGCATGATGGCATGGAATTAACCTCGCAAGAAAAAGTGGAACAAAAGCTAGCCGATCATTCCGTCCTTCGTGGGCAGACAGACTGATTGAGGCATGGACAGTCCCGCTTCCATCTACAATATTCTTGTACTTGAGTCGTTGGTCCGGGCGCCACATTTTGTGAAATGAGAAAGATATAGGTTAAAATTCCCATTTGTTACAAGGCTGGGATTAGCGTGTGATTGGTTTGCTGGTCGGGGATCACGAAAGGCAATTCAGTTCAGATAGTGTATAGTGTTTGTGCGTTTGGCCGATCGTGTACGGAGAGCCAAGAAGGCCAGTCTTCAGTGAGTGTTGTGTGTTTATTTAGGGCTAGGAGGAAATGCTGAATAATGGACTTGCACACTAATGATGACGGGAGATCATGTCACGAATGATGGATTTTTCATCTGTTTTTGTGCGTGCGTTTAAACGTATTTGAGATTGAGTGTAGAAACTATTGAGCTTTACAACCATGGACTTGTAAGAGAAAAAGAAAGAGAAAAAAAAAGAGAAAGAGAGACATGTTGAAAAAACAATGCTGCAGTTAAAAAATAAGTAAATAAGTGCCCGTCGTAGCCTGTAAATAGTTAGGTTGCCTCTATATGTAGCCAGTCGCGACCCACCCACCAACAAACTAATCATACGCTAATATTGTAACCTAGTGTACGACGAGTGGAATTCCTACCTGAATTTTTCTCATTTCACAAAATGTAGCGCCTGAATCAACAGCTCAATATTACGGATAGAAGTTGGAAAATAGAAGACTAGGGTTTGAATCCCAGTCAGATGATGACTCGTGGAAATTTTCTCATTTTAATTGTTGGACACTATAGATGCGTTATGATCCTTACACTCACATTTAGCCCCACTCACATTTGAATGGATTTCTGGAATACACCTGTTAAGTTTTTCACTTTTGCTTCCCGATATTGCCAGCTAAGAGAGTAAAATGATTAAATGCGATACCAGCTCTCATTTAAAAATGTATTACAATAAATAATAATATTTTATTCAGTTTATATCCCGTAATCCTTTAAATGCGTTCCTATGGGTAAATTTAGTATATTTTTTTTTATCTCGACCCCAAAAAATGAAAACTACACACACAAAACATATTACAGGATATCGGTGTATCTCTCTAATGTGTGGTGCAATGGCAACCCGGACCACTGCGCTGTGACTGAGGTTGGCGCTAATGACCATGCTGTCGACGCCGCGTCATTCCTCCTCTTTTCCCCCCCCCGGTTGTTAAGTGTGTTAGTTTAAAAAAAAATTGACAAAACGAACAAGCTGAACCAATAACATTTTGTCACTGTTTGATAAGTAATCAAGCTATTTATTTTTCATTATCCAGTTTGTAAAGTAATTTTTTACGATTACTTTTACTTGGCAAATTTTTAGTTCAACTAGCAACCTATTTAAAATATAGTTATACAGGGTGGGGCAGAAAGGACGGAACACCCTTGGCAATCAAAGATGGTTAATGTTAGGATAATGAAACTTTGCATGGTATGTAGGCGAACGGGGGCCAACTAACCATGAATCGATCACTGACCTTGACGCATATTTTCAAGGTCAACGTGATGCTAAATTTTTAACTATGCTTCGTAGAACTCCAGTTTAAATTAGAAACTTGTAGACATTGGCAAGGCATGGCCATTGCGAAAAACAGAACGAAATTCGGTACGCTAGTTTAGGAGTTACGAAAATTGCAAGCACCATTTTGTTGTGCTAACCGAGTGACTTTCCTGCCAAACAGTGAGTGTAAAATTAAGTCCAGTGGTCCTCAAAGTACATGAAGCATGCTTGAAAACAAACAGCAACTGACACACTAATGACTGATGACTAGCTCAACACAACCTGCTACATTACACGTATAAACAGAATGGTGCTGCAAACTACAGCATCTTATGCAAGTTGGCATAGTTTAGTCACCGTGGTCATCTAGAAATGAAACTAATGTTGTTCCTCCCTCAGGTTAACACTTCTGATTTTGTTTCAGAGCTGATCACGGTTAATGAATTATGCCAATTTGCGTATGCTGCCAACACCATTACCTACCAATACAATGCATGGTGTACGAAAGAGCCTGACAGAACTGTTTGGCAGGAAAGCCACTCGGCCAGCACAACAGAATGATTCTTGTAATGCCCGTAACTCGTAAACTAATGCACCGAATTTCGTTCTGTTTTTTGCATTGCCCATGCCTTGACACTGTCTACAAGTTTCTATTTACACTGGGGTTCTACGAAGCATAGTTAAAAAGTTAGCATCACGATGACCTTGAAAATATGCGTCAAGGTCAGTGATCGATTCATGTTTAGTTGGCTCCCCGTTCGTCTACATACCATACAAAGTTTCATTATCCTAACAGTAACCATCTTTGATTGCCAAGGGTGTTCCGTCCTTTCTGCCCCACCCTGTAGTGTGTGATGTTAACCTATAACAATTCTTGATAGTCTTCATTTTTTGTTCAAAGAAAATTAATTTTAGAGGTCTGTTTTATTCTAAATTTGTTATCACATTAAACATTACAAATCGAAGCAAAACACTCATGATTTTAGTAGTAAAATTAGTCGCAAGGATATTTTCTCAGGTTTAAAGTATAGATTACCACACTTATTTAAAAACAAATTAAACACTACAAATTCGATTGAAAGAATTCATATTTTCCGTAGTAATTTCAACCCGGCGTCCACCTGGCTGCAGGGGCGGCTCGATGACAAAATATTGGTGGTAGGGTAGGGGGGGGGAGGGGTTAGGGGTGTGAGAGGCTAAAATTTCAGACTTTAAGCCGATTTTTTGTGTGTACTATTTATTAGTTTTGTCAACCTTCCGTTTTGGTGACTCAGCCGTATGGTTGGGGCGCGGGGTTGGGGGGGGGGGGGAAGGGACAAAAAATATTATCTCCCTTATTTTCATTGGGTGGTAACCGACTAAGCCGATCAAGGACTCTGCCTCTGCTCTGTATTTTAACTTCTGCTTGGTAACGAAGTGGTGAAAACTAAACTAGGGATGCACCGAATATTTGGTAACTATTCAGTATTCGGCCGAATAGTGTTAAGATTTGTTGGCATTCGGCCGAATATTTTTTAGTATATATTTATGCAGTTGTGTTAATGTAAGAACGTTTAGCTAAGCATTAAGTTTTTGGTTTGTGAGAAATTGTGTTCTGACATTTCTAAAAGAAGGAAAATAGATCAAATATGTTTAAATTACAGGTATTCGATTAAGTATTCGGCCGAATAAATCGGTATTTGGCCTATTCGGCCATTATTCGGCACAGAACCGAATACTTCGGTGTTCGGCAGTTTAACTATTCGGTTGCATATTCGGTATTCGGCAAGTTAAGTTCGGTTGTATATTCGGTAAATTTTGTATTCGGTGCATCCCTAAACTAAACAATGGGGATGAACTGCCCTTTGCGACGATGGTTCCTCCTGCGGGCAGATAACTGAACGCAAAGTGTATTTTTCTAATAAATTGATTTGCGTAAAATACAACAAATATTAACCCTTTCAGACCGGCATCTGCGAGTTGCTCGTAGGATTAGAACTGGTAGTCACGTGGTTTTCAGACGAGGACGCTGACCACTATGCTGTAACTGCTTGCTTTGGTAGGGGACCGTGGGGGAGGGGGGGGGGGGGGCGCGCAAAGCTCACGGTGTGCGTGGCACTTACTTTCACCTCTCTTTTGCAGCTGGTCCCTTTTGGGTGCGCCAGGCCCGCGAAGGTTAATAATCGTTCATTTTTATTTTGCGTTTCAAAAGGCCAACAATAACTGATGTATTCATTTATTCACGTAAATTATACAAGTATTTCTCTTTTGAAAACTGACTATTTATAAAGAAAATAAAAATAAAAAAAATACTGCATTAAGTTGATGGTTTGACAGGAAGCTTTGTTCGCTCTCTTTCACACCCACTTTATAAACGCCACAACCGCAAACGGCGTGAAAGTAAACGAAAACCATCACAAAACAAAAACTGTGGAATTTCCGTATACGAGCTATCATTTCTCCACCTCCAGATGTTTTGCATACTAATGCACACTTACCATTTTTTCCTCTGCAGTTTAGCGGTTCATGTAATTAGCATGCAAGGCGGTCCTTCACCGCTGACTGATTGTATCCGTGAGATTATTGAGTGACAGTTGTAATTTAAGTGGCTTCATCCAAAGGCTTATCTGTATATCCAACCCGAACACGAGTCACGTGTAGCCTCCTTCTGCCAGACCTTGCGCCACTATACATCCTTTTTCCTAACAGGACTGTGTTCAGTTGAACCAACATGTTGTAGGATAAAATAAAAAAGATGTAACGTCGCCGTGAAGGGTGGCCTCCGGTGCCTTTGACAAATTAAGACATTGTTTTAAGTTTTCGTTAGCTTACAAGCGATTGAGTGGTGACAAAGTTCGCCAGTTCAAACCGTTGATTGGCGTGAACTTTTTTTTTTCACTACTTCGCTCTTCCCTACCAACAGGAGAAAATAGAAATAACAGGTGTGTTTGTGTGTGTGTGTGTGTGTGTGGGGCTAAAATACGAGTGCATGTTTTAGTACTCTCTGCTATATTCGGATAGCGAAACCATCGAAATTATACAGAGCATGCGCCGAGTGACCTACAATCGAAACTGAAACTGATGTTCCATGCCAGCATCGATTTATTTGTTTGCTCGAAGAACCTACAAACGACTGATAGTTTCTGCTTTTTTTGTTGTTGTAATTTTTAACTTTGACATTGTTTGACATTTTAAGCATTTATTGTTTAAAAAACAAAGGCCCAAAAATAAGCATGGACGGCGTGGCACACACCTCTTACCGTCTCACCCAGGTGACGACCAGGGTGTAGTGGGTCAAATGGGTCACCCTTTTTTAATGGGTCAGTGGGCAAGTAGTTCAGTAAATGAGTGGGCCATTGGCCCGTTAGAACCCATTACAGTAACAGTCGATTTGTTTTAAATATTTCTCCTTCCCTCCCCCAAAAAAGTCATTAATGCTTGTCCAAACAAGTACCCTAAGTCTACGTTAATTTCGCGTACCGGCATTCGACTATAACTTTGTTATCCAGTCATGTCGTACGTATCAGTGGAGCCACGTGCGTACGTCAAAGACCTGGAATAAGTTAAAGTGGCACTATCATCGATTGAAATTCTGCTTAATCTGGCAACATCTAGCTCTATCTTGTACTATCTAGCACTTGCTTGCACCAAGTGAAAGAATGTACAACGCCATTTCTTTAACGAAACAAACGAGCCACGAACTCCTTAATTATTGAGTGAAAATTTGGTACGTCCTCGTGCACCAGGTCGCAAGCTGCAAGGTTAACAATTATCACCGCCGCTAGATGGCGCCATAGTATTTTCGTTCGCTGTTCAACTGGTGATAGTCCAACTTTAAGCAAAAACGCTATATAGTTGCCAGCCATTGGTCGTCGGTAGGTGACGTCAGTTGGCTGACGAATATAGTTGCCAGGGATTGGTCGATCGATGGGTGACGTGATTCGGCTGACAAAAAACTATGAACTTAACGCGTTTGCTACGAACGACAATTTTTTACTCTATCTACCGGAGGATTCCTCATCAGCGGATTCAACCCATTTTCGAACTTAGACCTAGAAATGTGGCATAGAATCTGTGTGCACAATTTAACATAAATCGGATAATTCGTTCAAACATTATAGCGCGAACACACGGACAGAAAGACGGACCATTCGCATAAGAGTCTAGATCGACTCGACCGACATACCAAAATCGTTCCTCGTGCGTGTGAAGCGCACGATGGCTTCCCTACAAAACTCGGATGTTCTCTGGTAACCATGGTGACGGAATGATCCGTTGGGCTAGCATCAAGACGACGGAAGAAAATACCATTCGTACGAACACTAAACCAACGAATGAGTGATTTTGGCGACAATTTATAAACTTTTGTCATTTGTGAAAAGAGGAATTATGAATTTAAAGGCGCCTTTTTACCTTTTCAACTCCTAGATGCAGTGCCGTAGAATCTTCGAGCAATATAAAGAAAATAGCGTCAAATTAAAAATGGAACAACACTATTCGCAGCAGCGCCGCGATTTTCATAACTAAAACGGGCCCACATCAGCTTAGTGGATGACGGAGAATCTGGAACTTGGATGCTGTGTTTAGAATATGGGCAACGCTATGGAAATGGTGAACAGGCGCCTTTAAGCAAGAAATCGCTGTAGTATAACTACGCACTATTCCGAGTTTTTGTTTAAAATTGATTGCTAAACGAGACGGTATATTCTCGTTTCAAATACAACTCGAGCGTAGTTTAAGTATCGAAAAAAACTACTCGCATGTGATATTACTACTGAATAAAAATCAAGTGAGGAAAGGAGAAAACTGGGGATTCCAAATGGGAGACCTCCGATCAGTGTAGGGGGGACTGAAGTGATAGCCAGAATAAATCCCACACCTCCTGAAGCAGGCTGGTAGTTTCACATCTTACACTCGAAGGCGCTGTTTACTAACAGTACAAGTCACTGTGTATCACCTCACTCTGCGGACGGAAATGTTTCCTGTAGTATTGCAGCTGGCTGCTACAAAACCTGCCATCTAGTGAAGGGCGAAATACTAGTCATATTTATTAAGTCATTAGCCTACAGTGCGAAAGATTTTACCTACACCGTAATCACCCCCCTACCCCGTGTGAAAACACAATAATAGTTGCTAATCACGAAACTGCATTAGCATTGCTTTCTTCCCAACAGGTCTGCATTAGCGACTGAATTGCCTTTTCACACCGTAGCGATATTAATAGTGTAACTTGCAGACTGCAAATTACTTCCATAGTGGTTATTACAGAGCGAGGCCGTTAGAGTCACAACAGTGCTCTGGAAGTTATTTTGATTAACGCTTTCTTGTTTCCGGATTTGAACTAAGAGTGTTGAAAGGCCGGTTGCAGATACTGCAGTTCTATCTTCGAGGCTCCAGATTTAAAAAATCATTTTTTTTTTGTAGTTACCTCGTGCGAGAAACGCCGGTAGCCGTTAAGCGCCAGCACGTGGGGGAACCAATTGGAACTGCGGTACTGTATTGGGGAGTCCATGTGTGGCTCAGGCCGCTGCAATGCAATTCACATCGACGCATAATTGTTGGCTCATGCGAAACCTTTGCCACTTTTTCGTTTTCACTTATTTCCCTCGCACCGGTGTTAGCTTTGCTACATTTTCGCTGGGCTCTCGCACGGGCTGGTGCTTAACGGCTCGTGTCGTTACTCGTGGTAACAGTTTCAAACAATTTGGCCGAAAACCGAGAAGTAAGACCCGCAGCTTGATTTTCAGCCCAGCTTGGCATGGAGGAACGTGCTTACAACTTCTGCCTGTAGGAATCCGTAGAACCAGTACTTTTAGTCCCACTGACTATGAACAGCTGCCATTCATTCTGTTGTGAATATGAACTCTGGCGATGACAATTCCTTGGCATTTCCTTTCGCACATGCAAAACCATAGAACTACATTCTATAGCCTTAATGCAAGATGCAAATTTTGGGAAGAGGCAGTGTTGTGGAGTAAATAGGTTAGTAAAATGTTTGAACATTGAATGGCGTTATTTATGATTGGTTGATGAAAATCCGGTAGCATGACATTTCACAGTTTGTTGCTTAGTTTTCGAAATTATGATTATTTCGAATCATGTGATTATTATGATAAATTATGATTATGATAATTATGATGATAAATTATGATTATGATTATTATTATTATGATAAATTATGATTCATATGATAAATTATGATTATTTCGTTCGTATTTTATTCAGTAGCCTGTATTGAAAAAATACTTGCGACACCTTTCAGTAGAATGTAATAGAATAGAATAGAACAGAATAGAATAGAAGGTGTCGGCCAATAAGCTTACAGCTTCTTGAAGTCCCAAGCGGCAGATGTTAAATGGAAGATACCACCATCAGTACAGTTGTTTTTTGCCGCATGAGGGAGGAAACCGGAGAACCCGGAGGAAATCCTCTTGCAACGGGCGGGAAACAACTGGGTTATTTAATTCTATCTATCTCGGCAGAAATATGCAAAATAAAATGTGTAAACTATCCTCTCAATGCAAGAAGTTTATTTGGGTACAGGCTAAAAATTAGATATATCAAATGACCTAGGGAAATTATGCAAATTTACAATGGAAATAAGTTCGAAATAGAGTAGGGATTGGCTGATATGGGTTTCCTCTGATCCCATCCACTACCAGTGTTATCAAACCAATCCAATCAACTACCAGTTTTAGGCAAACCGTTAGGGAAACCGATCCGGTGCAATACCGTAGGCAAACTGAATCTATCGAATGTTAGGTAAGCCAATCTGAGCGAATGGAGTTTTAGGCAAACCGATCCATTATATACGTTTTATACGTTTCAGTTCAATACCAGTTTTAGGCAAACCGGTACGATCTAATCCGATATAATACCAGTGTTAGGCAAACCAAGCTGATCCGATACCAGTTTAGGCAAACCAATCCGATACGATACCAGTGTTAGGCACACCTATCTGATCCAATACCAGTTTTCAGCAAATCATTCTAATCCAATGCCAGTGCCTAGCAAACTAATCCGATCCAATACCAGTGTTGGGCTACCAATCTGAGCCAATACCGATCTTATGATCAAAACAGATCCATTCCAACACCAGTGTTAGCCAAACCGATCAGATCCAATACAAGTGTTAAGCAAACTCAATCCAATCCAATGTTATACAGTACTAGAGGAAGCCCGTGCTTTGCACGGTGCCGGTCACATTTCCCTGCACATTTCCCGGCACTTTTCCCGAAGACTTGTCAGATTGATCGACCACTCATGCCTGGCTCCTTTTTTGGCTGCACGTGGAATGGGAGAGTACATTTTCAATGCGGGCGCGAGGAGGGGAGAAGTGGTTTTCCTTTAGGCTTCTTTTTCCTTTTAGCCGGTCTCCGATATTATTATAAAGATACATACCAATAATAGTGACTGTACGACAAACGAATCCGTTGTTTGTTTACAAATAACTAAAAATACTTTGGCACCCAGATGATTTCACCCTGTTGCTTTTGGGGGCGTTGAGAAATTGGCCAATTTCAATCCCCCTCGTCATCAATTGCTCAACCCCCCCCCCTCCAGTATTACGTCATTTCTAACTTTACCTCCCCCTCCCTCAAGAGGGGGTGTTCTTCATGTATATACCCACAGGTTTTTCTGAGGATTTTTTTTTGCGCATTTCCTCCCCTTTTACTGGGATAACGGTGCTTACGTCATCAACTGTTCATCCCCATCCCCCCCCCCTTGTCATCAGCCGTCACCGGTAAGCAATCCCCCTTCTTCCCTAACTGATGACGTAATATTTAAATGTCCCCTTTACAAAAGACGACGTTCTCGGGGGGAAAGACCACTCCCCAAGCTTCAGATTTATACCTCGAACGAATCATAAATTATGCAAAAAAGTGAACCTGGGTTAAATCTAACTTAAAAGATGCGAAATGGCATTGGGAGCGTTTTGCAGTTGTGATATGATGACAAAAATACTGACGCAAGCCGATAATACATCGCTACCCGTAAAACAATTTTTCACTTTCAAATGAGAACTGAACAATCGTTTATTTTTTGACTTTCCGCATTTGCAAAAGCCTCTTGACTTATCAACGTGTTGGTTAGCTATTTTATTCCTGGAATTCCTCCACGATTGGGAAGCGTTTCAATTCCTTGTTTCTCAGATAGTCATCATATTCACCGTACTTTCGAGTAGCGTTTTTACCGAGAAGGAATGCAAAACATCTTCAAATTTAGGTATTTTTTTCATGTACTGCGGCTTTCTGTTTCAGAAGTGTTAAATGCCAAAACGTTACACATTTTGTGTTAGCAAATTCGTGATAAAGGTTCAAATTCTTGAGGTGCATTCCAGAGTTTTTGTGACCAATGTGGAATTAATGGGGCTGCCATGTTCAGCGAGTGGAGATAAAATAAAATCTGTGAAAAATGAGGGAGAACTACAAATTCCTGGCTATAGTTTCCAAACAATGTAGAAAAAAGCATAATGTTAAGGAAGAATTTGTTTGTGTGTCACTCTGTACGTTATCTGTTTAATGCGGAAAACTCCGTGAGAATAAGTGCATTAGGCGTACGGATTTTCTCATTTCTGTTTGTATACACCCATAATTGAGTTACTTGGCTGAGCGTGAAGTGCTGCAATAAACGTGTTTCCTGTTATGTTGTTGACGCGTCAGGTTGTTGCGGCAGTTTAGAGTGGCAAGCCACCTTTTAGTTATTGGCGGCTACATCGTTGGAGCAAGCAAGGCGCACAAATACATGCTCGGGGCCGCTAGTCTTTTACATCTGGTTCGCTTACTGCTGCTCTCTTACCTCCGCTGCTGGTAACTGCCGGTTCTCAAAATCGGACTAAAAACCGGTAGCTCCGAAATGATTTGCAGTGGGAATTTTTTCTTCAAACTAGTTTCTTTCATGCTCTGTAACTCTCGTCTAGCTCTGAACAAAACTGCAAACGGTATGGTTCAAATAGATAATACAGACAAACTGACTCAAAATCCAAATTCCGTCGAATATTAAGGTCTTGCATTGCTTGGGCAATAAAATTTGCTGCGTAGGCCTGGGCGTCGGACGAGCGTCGAACTGGAAAATCGTCTAATGGGATAACTGTCTAATATTTGCATAAATAAAAAATCTGGAAAATCGTCTAAACGGAATATCGTATAATGGAAAATCATCTAAACGGAATATCGTATAATGGATAATCGTATAATGGATAAACGTCTAACTGGATCAACGTCTAACTCCAGTTTCTGATGTTAGATGTATAGCCGCAGCGAGCGCGACAGCACGAGCGAGGCAGAGACATTAGACGATAATCCATTATACGAATTTCCAGTTAGACGATAATCCATTATACGAATTTCCAGTTAGACGGTTTTCCATTATACGAATTTCCTGTTAGACGATTTTCCGTTATACTGTTATACGGTATACGTTCTTCCAATTATGCGATTTTCCAGTTAGACGATTATCCCTCGCCCCCGTAGGCCTCCTGAATAGTCTACACAGCTAAGTACTCAAACTGCCAAGTATACCTAATACTGACTACACCACCGAATAGTGGGCAATGAACAATTAAGATATTTGGCTGAATAATACTAATCACTTGGCGAAATGCTTGACCAAAATAGTTTGTTGAAATCAATGAATTATACATGGATTAATTTAAAGCATAAAGCTGCCCAGTGAGCTGAGGTACCTATATGATCCAAATGCGTTGCCCTTGACTCTTTAAGTAAAACTGAATCCACGAAATGCCGTGAGAAAGAATTTTATTAATGAAAATGTGGTGGTTAATTGAATCAAAAGCCTTACTTACATCACAGGGAATACCCACGAAAAAAGCTAGAAACTTGGTCAGAGTAATTCAAAATTAAGTGCTGCAAGAGCGACCAGGGCGGAAGCCATGTTGGGTTTCGTGAAGGACATTGAGCTCAACACACTCTACGAACAAGCTCTTATAATTGAAACGTTCAAGAATTGTAAAGTTGCCAGAAAGCAAAAGAATAGGACTATAATTGCTGATGATGTGAGGGAACCCATTTTCATTATGAGGATCATGTTCGCATCCTTCCAGCAATTAGGAGAAGAGCATGTTTGAATAGAGGTGGAGAAACAACGAAGCGAAGTTGTGCAATGTTTTAAGAAAAGAAATGGCAGTCACCCAGAAGTCCCCCAGAAGACGATTCTTTAAGATTTACCAGGGCATCCTCCTTGTCTTGCTGAAAAACGTTGACCATTCCAGTACTGCTGTCAGCAAAAGTGGATCTCCTAGAAGTGGAAAATAAAAAGGCAAAGAAATTATTAAATTTATCAGTAATTTTGTAAGTCGTCAGTTGAAATGGTCCCATTATTGTTTTATATACAACTGACAAGTTGGGTTTTGAAGTAAGAAAAAAAGCACTTTGGTTGACATTCAGCCAAAAGGATTAATTTTTTTTGCGAGAAGAGATTTAGCGTTGTTTCTGGCATCTTAGTAAAAAAAAAAAATGACTAGGAACAGAAGAACCAACGTACTTACAGTACGAACGTGTCTTCTTGCTTATCAGTGCCATAACTTCTTTTTGGAATTTGAGTGAAGTGTCAACAAGAACAATAAGGTCTAGTGGATGGTCTTGATAGGGAGAAGTTTGTGTTTCATCCAATAAGAGTGGCCTGGGTTATTATGAACGAAATTGATAATCACACATTTTTCAGGATTAAGATTCAGGCCGTTAGTGGTGGCCGAGTTTGAAACGTGGCCCAAATCTTTCTGAGAGAAATGTTGAAAAAAAGGAAGGCGAAAAAGAAGAACTTTATCGTAAGCATAGCTAGAGTTTTCACGGATATCTTCCATCCTGGAGGAAGATACAGAGATATTAAAAAGTAAGGCTCCAAAGACAGATCCTTTTGAGACTCCTGAGGTGACTTGGGTCCAGTAACTAGTGACAGCGCTCGATGATTTTAGAGTGAGCGTTAACAGGAGATTACTTATCGATGAGTTTAGAGTGGAAGAGAGAATCGTAAGCCTTGATGAAATCCAGAAAGATAATATCGCACTTGAAAACCACTGTCAATGATTTGGGTAACAGTTATAAGTCAGGGTGATGACTGATGAGAGTTATACGTCCCGAATAGATTACCACGGTAGGATCGCCCAGGGAGAAAACCGTGTTAAGAGACGGGGAGAACGTTATGGTCACTGTATATTGCAAAAAGCTCTTTATGAACAAAACGTTCAAGGATTTTGGAGGCAATGGGAAGAAGGCTGGTAGATCGATAGTTTCCAAGAACATGCATGGAGCCGTTTTTGTGAATGGGAGTAATACGTGCATCTTTTCAACAGGTGGGGAAGGTACAGGTTTGAATGGAAATGCTGAAAATAGTGTAGAATGAGTGGAGGAGCACGTTCGTAAGGAAAATGGGAGAAACATTGTCTCTGACACACGAAGTGTCCTCCTTAATAGTAAGAAGATCAGTTTCTATATCGCTTGTGTCAAAGTTAACTTAGCCAAGTTGATCAGTAACTAAAGGAGGGAGGCTTCAAAGTGGAGGAGAAATTGTCATTGAATATATTAACAATCTTAGTATCATCAAAAATGACACTCCCATCGGGTGTTTTAAGACAATTCGTGGGAGTGGTTATTATTTTTTGTTAATATACGAAAAAAAAGCTTAGGCTATTGTTTAGCTTTTAGTATCAGGGGGCTTAGTCTCGACTTGATCGTTTTCAAATCGCATGCGGTTTTATCAAAATTCACGTGCGATAGAATGGGCGAGCCATGATTTTGGCGCGCTTTTTGGCAAAACCGCATGCGGTTTGAAAAGCGCAACTCGGGACTGGGACCCCAGGTCAGTTTTGAAAGATTGTGCATACAGCTGCATTTCGAGCTGTTTTGAACATGGCAAAATTACTGGGACTCATTTTTGTACTAGAATGATTGTTTTGAGTAACATGTGGAACGAAATTGGTATCTATTGATGATTTTGGTGAGGTGACTCCCATTAGAAGACAGTTTAATTACATACGTTCTTTTTCCAGGTTTACCTGCACTGTAACGTATGACTAACATCAGAAGGTGTGTTTCCATAATTACGAGGGCCGTAGTCACTTACACTGTCGACATAATACAGAGGCGCCTCTTTCTTGCTGTTTCGCTGGGTTCCCCCTTCCCTTTTCCTATCTGTGCCCCTATTACTTACTTACCGGAGTGTCCACTTTACTTGACGCTCCATTTTTTTTAATGTTTATAATTTATTGAAAATGCTATCCGAAGTTCCGTAGAATTTGTGTGTGTACAGCCAAACAAAAATACATCGACCATAAATATCCATACATTCACATATAAAATGGTCCTTTAGTTTACATCATCAAGGAAGTAATTTTAAGAATTTCTTTTATTCTAAGACTATCCATTAAAATGTAAAATCTCATCAGACAATGAATTATAAAGTATCGGTAGTCTGTACTTACGATGTCTTCCTAAAACCATTATGTGGAAACATTACAATAATGTCTATACGCTGAACTACTAAACTAATTCATCTTAAGCTCAGAAGAAACTTTAAATTCATTTTTAAAATAGTTACTAAGCATACCTACATAATCTCCAAGTCTTCGAATTGTCATAGCTTAAATTTTCATCTTACAACACTTGAATAGAGTCTTTAAAACTTTGTTTTGAACTTTCTGAACTCTATCGAGAAGTTGTCCCAGAGGTCAAACCGTATGTCTCAATTCTGTGTGTTTCAAATTGGAAAGTTAGATAACAACCAACCATTCAAATGATACAAGTAGAGTAAAGATGCATTTTCAAATTCAGAATGCTCAAACATTTCGTGAAGTAGACATTTAAATCCCTCCCTTATTGTTGTTTGGTTCGTGTGAAACGAGCCTTTAACAATTAGACAGGGCCACGGCGCTCTCGTTGTTGTTTGGCTGTTGTCTCTTTGTTCTTGGCTTTCGGCTCTTCCCATTTTCTCTCGCTCAACTCCATTTCCGCTTCCGGTTTTTTTTTTTTTTTTGATAAACCTACTACCTGCAAAGTGTGGTTTGGGTAGTTCTTGTGGTTTTTGCGTGATGCACGGTCCAAGTTTTCATTGGAGTGTGATCATAGCAGAGCGCCGCTTCAATTAGATTTAATTACTTAATTGATTTAATCACTTTCAGTGTGGAATCTAGCTTACAAATAAAACGGTTTTTATTGCGTGTCAGTTATTCGTCGCATAAAAATAAAGGAAATGAAGTTGTTGATGTAAGTGTCAAGTAAACCTATAATTATCATAAGTGTCGTAGCATAGGGAAAGTTGCAAAGAAAACTCTGGGCGGGGAGAGGTAGGGGTCATAACCTCAAGATTACAATAGAATGTTAAGAAGAATTTAAGGTACTGTAGAATTATTATCATTGTTAATATTAATATTACGGTTTTTAATTTATACGCATGATTGGACTGATTCGTAGGTAATAGAGATTGCAGGAAAATATACTTGTGATTGAGGATACTTTCGGAAATAATTTGAGACCTTTAAACACTTTAGGAGCCAACTAAAAAGCATAATTGGCAATGAGAACGCTGCACGTTTACATGGTGTATTCCAAGTCTGATATGTAGTTCAACCACAACTATTTTTGCACTAATGAAATCAGTCTGTAAGATGAGTACAATTCTGCAGGAACTTGCAGGCTACACTGCTACATAGTGACAGAATACAGAGGATGTATAGAATGAAAGAGGCGAATGCACCAAAAATCACTTTCGTAGAACACTTCTATACTTGCATTAAGCTTATTATTACATTTTCACTTACACGCTATGTTAGAAGTCATTATTTGTGTCACTACATTGTCCAGAGTGATACGAGAAGCTGTGTAGCCATTTTAAAAAATCTCGTTTCAAAGCTCGAGGTAAAATCCCTGACCATTACTGAAAGTTAGGCTGGCACAACAAAGGCTAAAAGGTTTCTCACATCGTTTTGGTCAACGTAGTGGCACAAATAATGAATTCGAACGTGAGATAAGTTGTTAATCAAGACGTTCATTGCGAGTTCCAGTGATCGTCATAGCACGTAAGTGAAAAGTTTAATAATAAACCTCGAGCCAGATACGGAAGTGTTCTACAAAAGTGGTTTTGGTTCCGTCCCTTTCCTTTCATATTATAAGTATATTCTGTATCCGTGCAAAAGTAAGAATGGTACAAACATTTACATAAAGCATTATGGTTTCACGTGTACTAAACAGTGTAGCAACACTGCAGTTCTGAAACCTTATAGGAAACTTTATTTGTGCTCCTTTGCTGTTTTGACTTCGGATCAGTTAAACCTTACCTTAAACATCAAACGAGTTCGTTTTTGTTTTCTATTCTGTTTTCTATTCTGTATCCGTGCGGCGCGTCGTATACATCATGCAAGTGCCTGTGTGCAATACTGCAAGTTTGGGAAAGTTACTCATGTGCCAGCTAACAAATTAATTATCCGCCTTTAGCTAGCCTACACTAATTGTTTTGTTGTATACTGTAAACGAAAGCGTACAGAGAAGGGTTTTTAGGCCCAGGAAAACAGTAATGCAGTAATTGTTGGAGAAGCTGTTAAGATTTTAAGACGCTGCTACTGTTATGTGCGCAGCGTATCTTGAGTCCTGCAGTTATTTTATGAGTGGCTCCGTCTTCCTGGAGGGAGCGGCTTTAATCGACGGCCGCCATTGTTTTTGTAACCATCTAGGTTATCAACAAGGCACTTTACTACCAAAAATATACAATCGATTATCTGTGTTCATTTCGGGGCGAACTGAAGATAGGCCGTGGTCACTATAGGGAAGAGAGGCACAAAGACTAGATTGGTGATGAATGCAATACTAAAAGCGTAAAAACCCTTTCATTATTGTACTTAAGTGTGTGAGTGTCTCCAGGAACAAAGAAAGATACCCATCAGTCCCGGATCAACTTCGGGTGCAGGGGCTACGACTGCTCCCCAAGTCTATCGGGGCATTCAAATAGGATTTAAAAATAATTGTTTTCAAATGCATTTTTTTAATTTGTTGAATCTTTATCTATTTATGCACTTTAGAAATACCCCTTTTACATTTTTCCTTTTTCAGTTCACTTGCTGGCGTTGAAGCGTCCAAGAAATTGTTTTAATGAAAACTAAATATGTAATTGTTGCACTTCATAGCAGTTCCTACTAGTAATAAATTTACAGCTCGATTTTTAATTTAACTTGAACATATTTGTTAAGCTTAGTTAGACTTATCAGATTTTAAACAGCACATCATAAGTTATCATTAAAATCAGCGACAAAAGTGCACAAAAATTAAAAACAACGTTTCAGAAAGAACACTTTCCGTCATCAGGTTTCTAAAATTAATTAAAAATTCATGGTAAAAACAAAGTCAACCCACCCACAACTGTCAACATACTCACAACAAACACAATTAAATAAACACCTAATATCCTCACACATTTTCACTCAAAAGTGGCAATATAGGAGGCGAAACGTAAACTTGCCGTCTTTCCTTGCAAGTAAACGGAAAGATCAGTTTTGGTACAAAGTGCAATCACGCGTTGCTTTGTAATAGGCCTATTTTGGTTGGGTATGTGGATTACTGCTTTATTTTCATATTTGTTAAAGCTGACATTTTTCAATGACTGGGAAATTTTCTTTGAGATATTTGCCTTCTGGAATAAGATGATTGTGTCTGGTGAGTTATCACAATCTCTTACAATTCACACCCATAACCCAGCAGTACACAATCATCTTATTCCAGAAGGTAAATATCTCTAAGAATGTTTCCAGTCATTGAAAAATTTCAACTTAACAAAGATGCACATGAAGTAGTCAGCCACATACCCAATAAAAATAGACCAGACCCATAGCTACGTGAGATGGCACTTTGTACCAAAATTGGTCTTTCCGTTTGCTTGCAAGGTAAAGACGGACTTTTCGTTTCGTCTCGTATTTTGCCACTTTTCAGTGGAAATGTGTCGGGATTTTAGGTGTTTTTATTTAATTCTGTTTGTTGTGAGTGTATTGACATCTGTGGATGGGTTGACTTGGTTTTTACCATGACTTATTTAACTGATTTTAGAAACCTAATGACTGAAAGTGTCCGAAGAGCTGTTGTTTTTATTTTTTTGCACTGTCTTGGCTGATTTTAATGATAGTTTTACACATAACAAATTTACTACTAAAGTTGTAGCGTTGACTAAAATTAACCAACTGCAGCCCCTAAAATAATTTCTTTTCCAAGCCCTGATTCACATACTATAAATACAGGCTCAGAACAACACTGGATATAAAGCCCATAACTATGTGTATTTTAAAAAAGGGCCACAAAAGATAATGTATTACGTATTGGAAACTTAGAAATACCAGATTTGTTTACACTCGGAGGGTTGTGTGAGTTGCACAACTTTTAACGCTCAGCACGTAAAACATAAAATTGTAACTACATGTGCGCACAACTTCATAAATCCAACTTCCCCGTTTTCCCCGTATGGTCGACACTAACTTGACCAAACGTTTGACCTCTTTTCATAACAACGTGAAATTATATTGAAACGATAGGCTTTAACTTGTTCCACTACAGCCTTTCAAAAGTGGAGTTCTTTATGGTGAATTATAGTGAACTTTAGAATACTCCTGCTCTGCCTGATAGAGGCATGGACACAAAGTAACGGGTTTGTATTCACACCCATGCTGAGCTTACCATAGCTATAAGTTTCTCTCATCTGAAAAAGGATTCATTTGAAATTTGAACTGAAGTAGTGTGTGCAACCATAAATACTTAAAAGGAAGTCAATGTCGGCGTGAATTTGAGTTAACAGCCATCTATACCAGTTTATGCCAGTGCTCGCAGCTATGTAAATAACTGGTATTAAAATTCAGTTACTCAGCTGACGTGCAGGTTGTAAAACACGAAATAAAACCCATCGTTAAACTCTTTAATTTCCAGAACTTGTGGACCTAGTGCTAAAGTTTTAAGTTGCGATCGTGATTACACTGTAAGCTGCTCTGTGAACCTTGTATCCCATCAAGGGCATGCAAGTGAAAAGCTGGAACTGTCCCTGACATTGGCGTTTAATCGCCTCATTGTGCCGCCAGGAGGCGAATGGCTAAAATTGGAAGCGCGTTTATTCTTCCTGGATTAGTTAATCTCACAGGGGATAGACGCTGACCAGCAGAACACCAGCCAGGATGTTGAAGTGGCCTCGTTGAACAAGAAACCAACACGGAAACAACTTTCTTTTTTTTTTTCTGTTTTGAGTTATTGTTGAGCCTTTCTCCGTTTATTTGCTTAACAGCTTGAGTTATGATAAGGGAAGCCGCGAGTATTTAAAACCGAATAAGGAATGCCATTAAACCAAAGTGCCGTTTTTATAGGACCATTGCGTAATTAACCACGGAATTTATTTTATGGTGTTTGGGTTATAGTCAGTGTAGGGCGGATGTTGGGAATGCAGATGGACGTTGGTTGCGTTCAGTTTTACTACTGTTGCCGTACACCTGGTGCATCCGCAATTTGTTTAAACTTAAAGGATTTTGCTAAGTAATTTTATTTGCCACGTTAAGAAATTGGCTGGCAGTGTAGGAAGTTCAGAAGAAAAACTGGTTAAGTTTCATTTTTTTTTTCGAAATAGACTAGTTACTGTACGTTCTTTCATTATCAATCATTAGAGCTGTTGTTGTGATGTAGGAGAGTGGAGCTGGGAGGTGGGTTGTGGAGGAGGAAGGAAGTTTCGTACAGCCCTGATAAGAAAGGAAAGTAGTAGCAAGTAGCAATATATCCCCCCCGCCTTCCGTTGTGGGTCTTTCATGGCCATGCCAGGAGGAGGGGGGGGGGGGTGATCCATTCTGACTATTTCCCTCTCTTGTCAGTGCTGTGCGAAACTTGTTCGAAAGGGCCCCAAAATTATTCTGGGTCGTATCTTCGCTATAGGTTGTATTACTTTCACGCTCTCAGATTAGGCGCTTGAGTTGATTACTATAAATTAGGAAGGCTTTAATTAATTTGTAAGAGGGCTTCAAAATGGTGTTGACACCTGTTTGGTTTTAGAACAGAGAGAACACAGCAGCTTCTCATTCCGTGCATCCCCATGTATCCGATTAATGCCATCTTTCCAACACTCCTTTTTTTGTTTGTTTTGTTTTGTCGTATTTGTGGATTTAAGTTTGATAACATTAGTCAAGGTTATAATAATAATAATAACAAATTTATTGCTCCAGAAAATCAAATGGCAAGAGAGGGGGGGGGGGGGAGATGAGGCTTAATGGCGTGAGGGTATCAAGAAACCACTTATGACTTACCAGCCATTAAAAACAAGAAATATAAACAAAACAATCAGTACAATGATACTACGTCTAATATGTAGACTTAAAAGTATATAAAACTATAACTACAATTCAAAATACGAAACAGAAAGGTCAAAGTGCAGCGTCCAATCACAATCAAATCAGTCTTTCATTCATGGACAAAATTCGGGGCGGAGTAAATGTGCTTTCAGATTATGATCATTTAGTAATTTTTTAAAGATGTAGAGTGATGGTGGCAAGACAATATTTTCACTAAGGGAATTCCAAACTGGTGCGATTCGAATGGAGAAAAAAGCCTTCCTACAGCCCAGTTTAAATTTTGGAATAGTCAGCTTCAATTTGTGTCCACGTGTACGCGTTTCAGTGTTGATTTCAAAGAACGAAAGGGCGAGCGGTAAGTTATAATGTAAAATTTTATAAGTAAGAATTAGATCCGCCTTTAATCTGCGTAATTCGAGAGAGTCCAAATCTAAGAGTTTCAACCGTTGTAAGAGTTTCAACCGTTGTAAACCGTTGTTAATATTAGAGTATGTAACCCTCAAATATTCCAAACAACAAAACTATAATTTAATGTAAAATTTTGTCTGGCCATTAAAGAAAAAAATTGAAAAATATAGTAAATACGGATGCAAACCTATTTACGTTGCCTTTTGGACTTATATGT
>JAHWFP010145849.1:0-41642 GCA_023313725.1 Lithobius niger
TGTTGACATTTTTTCTGAAGAAGGTGAACGGGAGTGGACTTCACCGAAAATTCAAAGGAACTTTGTTGTGTTTCTGCCTGGTGGTTGTGTGTATTTTCCCGAAGTTATGTCAATTCCAAATTTGGTTTAAGAATGTTCACTTCACGGCATTGTGAGCTCCCAGAGTTGAGATTTTACACAAGAGACCCTGGACTGACCCTTAATCGCTATTACGGTGATTTGAATCATTTAATCACAAACAGCAGTACATTAAAAAAATTCAAGGCAATATCAAGACTTGCCAACAAAGAGTCACATTTTCAAGAATTTTCAATCAAGGCCACAAATTTTTTTTTCAAATTTAAGGCTTTTTTTTAATGAATTCAAGGTGTGCACAAACTCTGCAATCAATTCAATCAATGACATCAACATACCACACAAACTTTATGATAAATTTGAGGTTATGGGAAATATTATTTGCACCGTGCACTGCATTCACAATAATTTCCACGTTACTAGGGTCAATAGGAGACTTGCCCAAGATCGACGAAACTGACGGGGAAGAGGAAGCGTTTCCCAGGTCGACCACGTTAGGCTTATCGATAAGCTAAACAGCACAAAGGTGCACTCAAGTCTTTACTTAGCGCTTTAAGTCTTCGATCGAGAGGCGTTTTGAGCTAGACGAAGAAGAAACAGATACGGCCAACTTTGCTTTTTCAAGCTGCCGACGCTTCTGCACCGATTTGAGCCAAGTACACAAAATTTTATGAACAGTTTTTTCATCAGGGAGTTCACAAATGCCGCAAACAGATTCAGTGAAATTGCATGGCCTACATTTCCTACATGCAGGATGTGCATCACAGGGTGTTTTCTGGCGAGTACAAGACAGGAAGTGCCCGATTCCACCAACAAACGAAGCTTCCGGGTATCCATCGTTTAGTTCAGGATGAAGTGGCGAACCACGAGAAAAGCAAGATATGTTCCCATGCATCAGACTGGTACGAATACCTGAAACTAAGTGACTTAAAGATGGCTGGCGTTGCCTTATTAAGGCTACGACACCAGGGCTCCTGGTGGCAGAAACGCCAATCTCACTGCATTGCATTACTAGTTTTAAACGATAAAGGGCTTAAAAAATTCGGGTAAGAAACAAATCGAGACGATTTTAGCACATACTGAAGGTCAGTATTGCAGATGGCAAGAAACAAAAGTTTCCCAAAATTAGCTATTAATCGTCATAAACCCAAGTGAGAGTTGACAACAAAACTAGGTACTCAAGCTATACAAGAACAAGAGTCACTGAATTTATTGCTCAAAAATATAAATCCAAATATTAAACATCCTGTGAATGAGACCAAAGCTACAACAGAATCCGACTGCCCCACTGTTCCCAATCGATGAAAAAAAATAGCCATCACCGGGTTTCAGGTATAAAGATGCCAAGATGGCTGGAGAAGCGTTAAGTCTTATGTATAGGTTAACACAGCGTTAAATCGAAGATATGCAAACTATATACAATAACCTAAATATTTACGGGATAAACACAAACTGTAACTTACTTTGGTGGTCTCTTTTTAGTAGGGGCTTTAGACTTTGGTCTCGGTGCTCTTTTAGGAACTGTCTTTGGCTTAGTCTCAGGACTTCCATCTTTATTTTCAGTAATGCCTTCAACATCTATTTTTTCTTCCGTTTCCCCCTCTTTGGCTTCTCCTGCTGGAGGCGGCTCTTCAGCACCCTCTACTGCAACGCCTTCGGCTGTAGTTTCTACTTTAGGTTTTTTCGGTCTCTTGGGTCTCTTGGGTTTGGGCTCTTTTGGCTCTTTCGGCGGTTTTGGCTCCTTGGCTGGCTTCGGCTCTTTTGGGGGCTTGGGTTCCTTAGGTGGTTTGGGCTCTTTTGGTGTTTTTGGAGTTTTGGGAGTCTTCGGTGTTTTGGGCGCCTTTGGCTCCTTAGGCTCTTTAGGAGTCTTCGGAGTCTTGGGTGTCTTGGGTTCTTTAGGTGGTTTTGGCTCCTTAGGTTCTTTCGGTTCTTTCTTTTTGTAGCTTTTCTTTTTCTTTTTAGGTGGTGGTTCACCTACATCTGTTGTCAGTGGTGCTGCAGGGTCAAAAGGCTTCTCTTCAATTGGTGGAGGTGGCGTCACAACCTACAGTAAATCAGTTAAAACTAATTAAGATGCTAGCCCCTAAAAACAGCCCAAGCAGATATTATCGCAATGTCAACAGCTATACGATTGGGATTACCGATCAGATTTACAGCACAAAAATTCAGCACTAAATAGGCAGTCAATTAACAAAGAAAAAAATGCTTCGTAGGTCTGAAAATTGTTTTTTCAGTTCAAGCTGCAGAAACATTAGTGACGATTTGACCTTTCAGTGAGAACCCTGAAAATATTCTTTGTACAGCAAAAAAGCAGTTTTAACCCTTTAAGTGCCACATTAATTTTTTATCTGCAGTCTAGCTCAACAAAAGTAGGGGTAACCTGGACGGGACTAGCAACTTGAAAGGCCTCTTTAACTGCAGGCACGTGCCTCTACCAACTACGCCATGGCCGTCTCTAAGAGTCATCTTGTTACGTGATCTTGGTATTGTTGTCGTTTCTCCATTGTTCCCCATATTGTTCATAGTTTGGCTTATGTTTTTAACAGTTCAACTTTGATCTTGTCTATGATGAGTTGGATTAGTCTTGGAGACAGGTAAGGGGTTAAAGAAGACCAACCTCGCCCCTTCAAAAGAAATGCTTTAAACTCAAAATCATGAAATAATGGAGTTAAGTCTTCCCCTTAAATCATCATTTTACTTCTACAAAATTAACTAAAAGTTTCATATGCTACATTTAACAAAGTATACCTTTTTATCCCCTTTATCATAGTTTTCTGCTGTAAAATTAATTAAAAGCTTAACACATCTAATAAAATTAACATTTTATCTAACGCGATTCATAAGCAGGAACGTTTTTTGTTGCCATATTACAGAAGGATGTGTGGATGACTCACTCCAGGATAAACGATAAGCGTTCACTTTCTCCAATAAAGCCACGAGCAACCACTTTCTCCAATAAAGCCACGAGCAACCACTTTCTCCTGATAAACAATATGGTCGTTGCATAGTGCAATCGCATCGAGGCTTGTAGTTACGAAGGTTTGTGAGGCTAGACGTTAGTTTTAAATGTGAATTATGTTGGCTTTCGGAGTAGTGACGACCTTATAAATTAAATTTCTGAATAATTGAGAATAAGGCATTGCATTTTTGCTACAATGACTCCAGATCACATACGCAAATGATTGAATGGCACCAATCGCACTGATGTGAGTGATGATATAACTTGAATTGGGAATAAATGAGAACTAAGACATTGCGGTAATGCTAGACTGAATCCAGATCTCTTACATAAATGATCGCGAATTGGCCAATAGCTCTCAGGAAAGTCTAGCCATAACTCAAGTTTCCACTTGCCACATAGCTAATGCATCTTGCACGGTACATGGTTTTTAAATTCATGCAGTCCTTGTACATCTGAGCCCAACGCCGCAAACCTTCGTCTGTCAACTTGAACGGTTCTCGAGATATCACTTTTGGATAGTAAGTCTATTGTTCATCGCCGCTTTGGCGAGTGAGGCAATAAAATTCAAGCCGCCAGTGGCGAGCATCAACGGAACGGTTTGGTTTACAAGACATTTTAAGTTTAAAAATAAATTAAGTTTCTAGCCTTTTTGACACAGCTTTTTTTTTTTTTAGCTGGAAGTCTACAATTTATCTAACATTAACTTAACGAATAAATGATAAGATATATTTTATTTTTAAGTATGTGTAGTTTTAATAAAAAATCAAAATTGTTGTTTGTTTATAAGGGGTGTTGCAAGTAAGAGTCTATGCTCAATATCACCCCTAGTAGGCTACTGCTGATACAGGAGGGCTATCAAATGGTGAAACCGTAAGTGACCTTGAAAGTGGTGGTTAAGGCCACTTTCGGTTTCACCATTTGATCTAAGTGGCGATATTGAGCATTGACACTTGAGATGAAACATCCTGTAGAATCCTCCAGCAGTAAAATTAAACACCAAACCATTCTGTTGCCCTATTGGGCTGAACACATCGTTTTAGAAAAAAGTACACTGCCTGGCCTCAACCCCATTCTTGGAACATTAGTGTCACTTTGCGTTAAGTTAGCTAATGCTAAAGCATAAATTAAAACTCAAAGTCGTATTAGAACTGTGCAATTTAAGTTTTCAACCACAGAAAAGACATAATCACCGCTTTTTAATTTATTCTGTCTAATATGTAGACCAAGTTCAGGCGACTGGTGTTTACCCCTAACTGCTTGCATCAGAGCGGTGCCTCATCAAAATTATGTTGTTGTTACACGAGTAAATTAGGCAATAGGAGAGAATTCTGAGTATTGGCTGGATTGTCATAGTCAGGTGCAATTCAAATCCTTACTAGCCTACATAGTTCCTTCACAAACACGCTAGCCACATGAAACCCCCCACTATCATGCCATTTTAGTTTTAATTTTTTTTTTGAAAAATGCTGCGATAAGTTGTTCTCTTCATAGCAAATAATTAAAATCTAATTAAACCCTCATCATTAAAGCATACTTTTGACATCTTTACTGCTGGCGTAGGCACAGCAACAAAGGCTACGACTGAAATCTAATCGATATTTTCGCCACCTGATGACGTAAAAGATAAGCGTTTTTGCTAACAAGTTTTACCGAATCATGTTATTGGTTGAATTTTCATTTTACTTTCTTTGCTTTAAGCTGGTACAAACTACCTCTACATGAACAATCATGATAAAATATCTTACTACAAATGGCAGCTCACAAACGGAATAAACTGCACAAAAAACGAACAAGAACAACATTTAGCTAACTAGAGTCGAACACTGAAACCAAGCGCTGCCTTTTTAAGTACCGCATCACAGGAACAGAAGCTGAATCGCAGCTAACGTTAGGGTTAAATTTTATGCTTTAGCCCAGTCCAGAGCTAAGCTATTAACACATTCAAAGACGTTAGGTACGCTCAAGAGTTTCAAAAGAAAGTTAGAGGAAAAGGCAAGCTACCCCAAGTTACATTTCTGAAACAAAGGGCAAACATTTTTTTCTAAGCACATTCAAAACAAATGCTAGAATACACGAGGTAACAAACAGACCCATGCCCAAGCATCTATGAGGGGAAATAACTACCACCATTTAGACCAACACCGACATCAAATGCATCATGCATGCGCATCAATTTTCATAGAAAGAAGAATATTTGAAATCCTTGGCACCAAAGAAAGTTCATCATGCCTCGCAATGCAACACAATTAACCCTTACCCTTGGTATGTCTACATTGCCAGCGGCTTGGGCTTTAGCTACTGCTTCCATTATTATACGATTTGCTTTCTCTTGATGCTGCTTTGCTTTCACTTTATCCTCATTTTCTTCATCGCCCGACAAAACGGGAACAACAGGCATTGGTGCGGGAGGACCCGGTGGATATGAACACATAATATTGCTCGGAGGCATAGGTGGATGAGGTCCTAAATGCTGGGGTTCTTGGGATGTTAAACACTGAGTGGGAAGAGTAGGGTCCATTGAGGATACTTGTGTTACCGGCTGAGCTAGTGGAGGCATTGGAAGTTGCGGCTGGATCAATGGGGACTACAACACATCACAAGTGGTGCGTCAAGATAATTTAACCCAAATAAAGCAGCAAACAAAACATAAGCAATGACAAAGTGATTCACTGAGGAAAAAAGGAACATAGTCTGCACACATCAACAACAATTTTCTGTAACTTACCTAATCTAAATGCACTTTAATACTTATCACGGCCTTAACGCCCCTACCAATACCAAATTGGCTGCAGCCTACTTTCACGTCGATTCAACGAAATTATGAAGCACTAACCTTCACATGAGAGGAGTCAATACTAAGTAACAAAATTTTACTAATACAGCAGGTGATAGCATATGACCAACAATTGTAGACATAGGCAAATATCCGAAGTAAAGCTCTGACCCATGGAAGTAAATGTTAGCGAGCATCTGCAAGAGGCCTTTTAGTTGAAGGCCTGCATTCTTTGTTACATCATGTATCATACATATCAATAACTTTACAAACCACAGTTGGAAAACAAACCCAGCTGACTCCTAACCAGAAAAAAAAAATGCAAGCACTTTCAAAGTCACGATTTAAATATTTAAGCACTTCAAGGATTTCTTTTTTCTGCCAAATTGTTTATTTCTTGTTAATGTCCCTGAATAATGATTAACAATCGGGTTA
This sequence comes from Lithobius niger, assembly GCA_023313725.1. Lineage (NCBI taxonomy): Eukaryota > Metazoa > Arthropoda > Chilopoda > Lithobiomorpha > Lithobiidae > Lithobius > Lithobius niger. The sequence continues at coordinate 6,246 of JAHWFP010145849.1, forward strand.
ATGACGTCGGATAAATTTTGATATTTGAGCCAAAATCCCCAAAATTCCTTGCCCGATTTCATTAATTAACGACATAAAATCCAACAGGGCGGAATTCAGACACCTCCACACGAAATGTAAAGATTAGTGGTTTTGCTGTAATTCGAAACAAAATTCGAACTTCGGAGTGCCACTCGACATGTAGTGACACTTTTCACTTGTAGTTTTACGACTTCTGAAGAGGAACGAACGAATATTCCTCAAAAAAATTAGGAAGAAAAAGCAGTGCGCTTAGAGTACAATTGGCGATTCATGTGTGTGCTTCTACAATAGTGTCTTATTACAATCACAGTTATCGTCGGTATTTCAAGTAATTGACTGATGTATGATGTATACTGTAAGATAAAAAAGAAATTCCCCAGATGCGAAGAAAAAAATCTTGACTTTTCCAAAATTTTCCGTTAATAACACATTTTCATTGAGGTTTATTAACTTAACTTTATGTTGTCCTTCTGCAATTATGGATCACCTATAACCCATACGGTGAAGATTTTTTCCCCATAAACTGTCTTTAAAGTAGCAGAGCATTTCAACAATTCACGTCAATACAAAATCCACAAACTAAGAAACAGAAATAGCGTTTATGGTAATGTGACGGTGCATGGAGCAGCACAGCATATGCCAGATGGGTTAAGCCTAACCACGTTCAAGAGCTGCTTGCTTTGTTGATCAAAAGAGATGAAAGGCTGATCCTTGTAATGGCTAGCTCACTAGCATGTTCAACAAAGTACGCTGGAAGATTTGAACGCTAGCATTAATGGAAGGGCTACTACATTAATGCTAATTAGAACTAAAGAAACATTTTTTCTTTAAAATTTAGTCAATTTACATTGAAATTCCTTTGCAAAACAACTTTGCGAAATTCAATGTTTTCCAAACCTTAAAATATTGAAAAAGGATTGCTATGGTCATGATCCTGTGCAAAGCACCTGGAAGTCATGGAATTCTGATTTTCAAAACTCCCAAGCTCGGCAAACCATGAATTGTTTTTTTGTTTTTTTTCAAAACAATTGCAATGCGATCAACTAAAATTTATAAGTAAAAACCAAAAAAAAAAATGTCTCAAGTTTCGTTCCTAGTCTTGTTAACTAATCACTTTAAAAAAAGGTGCTAATTTTAACTCCCCCCCCCCCCCCACCACCACCAAAAAGAAAGGCTGAAAATTACTTCAACAAAAGTTCCTTAGGCCTTTATATTGAATCTTGAAAAAACTATAAAAATCTGGAACTGGTAAACTAATGAGAAAATAGACTGTCACTTACGCAAAACCATAATTCGTCCAAGTTCCATAATTCGTCCAAGTTCCACAATTCAAACTTGCCAATTTTCGACTATCTACTGATAGTCTTCCTGAGGCAAAGAGTCATGAGACTTGCACAACAACTCCTCACGCAAAGAGTCAACTTGCACAACAACCACCACCACCACTACCACCAACGAACTTCACCAAGTCCACTACATTCAAATTTCCCTCCCTTATCCCAGTGAGCCATGGGATACAAAGGGATACATACGTAGCCTTGGTTACATAGGCGAGACAAAAAGGCAGATTTGCGTCCGAGTCATGGAACATGCACAAGCCACCATTGACGGAGACAAGAGCGCTGTAGCCTTGCACTGTGAAAAGAGTAAACACCAAGCAGACTGGGATAACACCAAGGTGATGCTCAAGTCGGACACGAGCAGGGGAGCACACCTCCGTGCGTTGGAGGCCATTGCCATTCAACGCTGCCTGGATAAGAAAATCCCACTTATGAACGTGCAAAAATCAGCATATCAGCAGATAGGAAGATTAGTGACAGCAGAACTGGATCAAAAACTGACGAAAAGCTGGGAAAAATTCTTACCTTCATTCAGCAACAGCTCCAGTATTGATGAGGGAGCCCACTCAGACAGTGAGCTTGGGAGCTGACTGAGTTCCAAGGCTCACTGGGATAAGGGAGGGAAATTTGAATGTAGTGGACTAGGTGAAGTTCGTTGGTGGTGGTTGTTGTTGTGCAAGTCTCATGACTCTTGCCTGAGGAAAACTATCAGTAGATAGTCGAAAATTTGCAAGTTTGAATTGTGGAACTTGGACGAATTTTGGTTTTGCGTAACTGACAGTCTTTGATATGAACTTCAACCAAAGTAATTCTGCCGAATAAACGGCATTTTTGCTAATGAGAAAATAAAAGTTAAAGCAGAGTCCTTACACTCTAGTTACAATTAACTTTTAAAATATTTCAATAGTCTTCATATTAGAACCTAAAGACATCTACTAAAAATAAAGTTCCAGCACTAAACCCAAATCATCAAAATTTGGCTAGGTTATCAGCCACAAATCAATGATCGCTACAGTGACTGACTAAAAAATGGAAATCAACATAGTTCCATTTAAAAAAAAAAAAAAAATCCCGTAATAGCAGACATTTCTAATACCAGTCCTTACGTGGGTTTATTAATTTACGAATTTATAGCAGAAATGTACATGATGAATGTAGATAATTTGAAATGAATTGGATAATTTGTTCACATGTTTTTAATAAAAGTTCCTCTTTTCCACAATAGTCACTTTATCCAACATTAATGGGATCAGACACAAGAACCTAAAAGAGGCCATACCTTTAAAATGGGACTTGTTCTTCCCGGAGGCCGAGATGTCAATAACATGTATGAAGGAGCTTCAGACGGGGAAGATGCACCATGATCGGCAGGGGATGACAACGATGTAACGGGGGCCAATGGAGTTAGCTGAGATGATGCTTGAGAAGCTGGTGACATTATAGGTTGCTGCTGCGGCTGTTGTGGTGACGGTCCTGTAAGAGGCTGCTGGGGGTGTGGGCCTGGTTGTTGAGGTATTGTTGGCTGTTGTTGCTGTTGTGGAGGCATTGTTGTCTGTGCTTGATTAGGCAGCTGCTGTTGCATGTTTGGATGAGGAACAACAGAATGCGGAGGAATCTGGCTGTGATGTTGGGGAATTGGGAGCGGCCCCAATGGAGGAGGGGCAGTCGGCATTTGTTGAGATTGCTGTTGGATTATACATAGCCTCTCCTGTAGTTCCATAATCTATGCAGAAAGGGACAGTTTAAAACCAATTGTTTTTAAATTCCCCATTGGATTCATTATTTCGCTTTTTTCCAAAATTCCAAGCTGCGTTGACAGGCTAATTTTCGACGAACATTATTTCAATTTAGAAACAACTCGTTTGTCTTAATGAGGTGTTTTTGGTCCAACTAGATTGCCTTGGATTACATCGGATCGTTGATCTTTCACGTTGTTTTGGTCTCACTGACTGACCATTACAAGGCCCAGTGGTGGAATGAAGCCTGCTTGGCGGGGTTACTATTTCTTGCTCAGTCGTTGAGCCAGCTTTGGGTTGACAAATTGGAGCACTTCAGCATAAGAGAGGGGATGGAGATTTACGAGTTGCACTTTGTTTTCTTTGTGCAGGTTTATTGAAACAGACTCGAGTGCGCGGAGGTGTGTGTGCCTCGCAGAGCTGTGTGTGCGAGTTTGAGCACAGAAGGGTTCTTGTTTTGCTCCATTCTATTTTGTGTGCAGTTTCAGAGTTGTGAACTGTAATCCTATTGATGTCACTTGTAACTGTGTTAATAAACTGTGATGTGGTCGAGGACCCTCGATTTCACTCCACGTTTGGTCTCTCCCACATAGACTGCATGGCAATCATGGCAGGGTACAGTATACACTGCTCGGCCTGGGTTGGGACTGCCCTCTGCAATGTTTTGCCTTGTCTCTGGCATTAGTTTTAGCTGGCATTGGTGCTGGGTAAAGCTTACTGTTGGTTGTCAAATTTTTCTGGTGTTTTTTTGCTTCGGGTCTTGCACCAGAAAAATATTACAACCAGCAGAAAGCTACACGCAGCACCAATGCCAGCTCCAGCTAAAACTAAGCCAGAGACAACGCAAGACATCACACAGGGCTGTCTCAACACAGGCCGAGCAGTATAATTATATAGTGCATCATGCAAAGATTGCCACACAGGGAGAGACGAAACGTACAGTGAAAACGAAGTCCTCGACCACATCACAGCAACAGACATAGCAAGTGACATCAATGAGATTGCAGTTTACAACTCGAAAAATGCACACAAAATAGAATGGGGAAAAACAACAACCCTTCTGTGCTCAAACTCCGCGAGGGACACACACCTACGCGCACTAGTCTATTTCCATTAACCTACACAAAGAAAGCAAAGTGCTCATGGATTTCGAGCTCTCTCATATCCCAAAGTGCTCCAACTAGTCCACCCCAAACTGGCCCAAAGACTGAGCAAGAAATGGAACACCCATCCAAGCAGGCCTTTATAAGGATGCAAACGTACGTATGTTGCCTTTTGGACTTATATGTCAAACTTCTTGAGCGGGGAATGGAACCCAAGACCTTTGAAATCAAAGGCCGAGGTCCTACTGCTGAGCCATAGGGAATCCGTAGTGTTCGCAGGTCTTATTCCACCACTGGGCCTTATAAAGATCAGTCAGTGAGACCAAAACAACGTGACAGATCAACTATTCAATGCAAGTCACAGCAATTTAGTCAGTTCAAAAAAGCCTGATGAAGACGAACGAGTTATGTTCTAAATTAAAATAATGTTCGTCGAAAATTAGCCTGCCAACTACAGCTAGGAAATTTGAAAAAGCGTAATATTAAACGAATCCAGTGAACTCAGAAATCGTAAATAAACACCCTAATTCCACCTTCTCAATTTCCCTATTCTCCAGCCTGAACGGAGTAAATCAGTTTTTATTCCTGAATGCCTACCCAATTAAAAATTTGCATTATTGTCATTCAACTTAACAAGACAAGAATGCAAATTTTAAATTACAGGGTTTGTAGTTGTCTAACTTTAAAATTCTAGGTCTTTTCCAGGATTTTTCAACAACTGATCGATGAAAATTCAAGGGTCAGAAATTAGTAATAAGAAAATGAGACAATTAAAAGATAAATTTGTTAAATATGAAATCTTATCAACACTGTGGCAAGATCTTACAAATTTTATTCCATTACGTGACACTGGTAAAATTCACTAACACTGGCATTACAATTCGTTTTTTTATTTGTCATTTTTTTATGTTTAATATACACTGAACACTGAAATATGACGAGAAAAACATAAACGTGATTTTCTGTTATGGCAATTTCCAGTACTATTCCAGGACTTGAATAAATTTTTTGAGTTTTTCAAGGACATTTCCAGGCCTAAAATTTCCTTTTTATTTTCCAGTACATTTCCAGGTTTTCAAGGACTAGTACGAAGCCTGTAATTAGAGACGGTTTTCAGGGAAAAAAACACTCCAGGTTCCCCATTCCTCTGCCTGAATGTGGTAAATCTGTTTCTATCCCCGAATACTTACTCAATTAAAAATTTGCATTCTACACTTGTTTACACGAATGACAAAAATGTAAATTCTTAAATTGGGTATATACTCTGGGACCAAACAGTTAAGAACTCTCCTTATTTGTTTCCCTTAACTGAATCACATAAGTTTATCATTCTGCACACTGAAAACTTTCTCAGAAAATAGTATCTTATTCAAGCAGAATTTTCTTGGCTGATAATAATTACCCTAATCAGCCTAAATACTATGTAGGTCTATTAATTTATGTTTGACCTCAAGAATTTTAGGTACGGTTTAGTTTCCTAGCTGAATGGCTGTAGACGTGGTTTCACTTTACCCGATAAAAACTTTGCAACCAGTACACCCTTCAATCAACAACAAATCTCGAAGACTTCTATTTTAACCAATAGCCTGCTGAGTTCCAGTAAAATGGGGGAGTGAGATAGCAACACTAATCTCACTTGTGGAAATGGATAAAAAAAAAAACCAAAGAAGTGAACACAAATGCATGCAGCGAGAAGAGAGGATTGAGGGAGTATTTCGAAGATTTCTTAGAGCGGAACGTTTTACAAAAGAAAAAAAAACTACTTTTTGTTAGTCAAGCTCAATGGTCCTACTAGTTTTCGTCCATATTAACTTGCATTTTGTTACGCAATACAGCAAGTGTTCCAGTTTTCCTCAAAACTACCTAATTTTTGATGGCCTGTACTGGGGATCTTCCGCAGGCTTGGGCCATGAGACTAACACGCACAAAGTCATCAACTACGTCAACCAATATCCTTTGATGGCAATCCGACATAATAAGACGGCCTGGAAAAAAGGTTCAAGGAACTCGGAGGCACTTCATCAAAGGGAGCTGGGGTCCACCATTTTCTCTCCACACCACGCAAAACATCACCGCCACTTTCCCTCCTCTCGAGACACTCTTGACAGACTCATGTCCCCGAGGTATCTGTGAAGAGAAGATCACCACGGTTCATGTTGTGTTCCTGTAGCCACCACTCCAGTAAGTCCAGGGCACAGGGCAGATTGAGCAGGGGGATCTCGCCTACCCTGGAATGTAAAGCGAACCAGAAATCTCTCCTGAACCAGATGGGCTCCCTATGCGCAAGCATGGCTAAGGAATCCATTTGACCTATCGCTACTGACAGGTCTCGGGCAAATATTGAATCTTGATGGACAAGGAATGCATGCAAAAGACAAGACAAGATCAGCTTCGCGCTCTCACTGACGACAAGACATATCATGAAGCTGGACAAGTCAAACGCTGCCCTCAGAAACACGAATGTTTGGACGGAATAGCCGAAACTATAAGTACCGGTCAAACCTTTGGTTCTGTATGCAATGCCTCGAGGTGACCTTGACAGAATATGCAATGGTGATGAAGATATCCCACTAACTGTCGTAGGATGCCGTGCTGAGACAGAATGGAATCATCTTGAAGTGGTACGTACGCCCTCCTGATATGAACCAGATGAGATGGAAGATGACGGGTGCAGGGGACATGGAGGTAGGCGTCTTGAAGATCCAATGAAATTGTGTACTCTCCTTGCTGAAGAGACTCTTAATGACGACAGTGTTCCCATTTCCAAGTGTTCTACAGCAAGAATGCATCAAGAACTGGCTTTGGTTGAAGATAATGTGCCCATTCTTCTTTCGGATGATATGTGATTGGCAATAGAAGCCTGGTGACGTACCTGGGAATGTAGGACCACTTCTTCTGGCAGTCGGTCTGTTGGTAAGTTGCATCTTAGAGCAATATACTCACTCCGTTAAGGGAGGAAAATATTCCTACCGAAAGTAACACTTCACAAGCGTTATACGCAAATATTTTATGTAATGACGGACTTGAAACGGTGACATCTCCATCCTGGGCAACATTTGCCATACGCAGTTTGTAAAAATATCTAGAATTGTTTTGGCAATTTGCGACAGCACAATGTTTATTTGTCAGCATCTTAGAACTCCACTGTGGCAGGGTTAAGTACGATCCAGTGCCACATTGTCTGTGCTTTTGCGGTCCTTGGTCTCAAGCGCTGAGCACTATTTGTGCCAGTTACCCTCCTGTGACGTTACGTTGCGACTGTAAGTTACTATCACGTGGTTGGATAGCCACATTGGTAGTGGGCCCGGAGTGATGGGAAGCAGATAATGGAGGGACTCGTCAACTTCAGTACAGTGACGGAACTAAAGCAGCACACGTGATTTTCTCCCATTCCTTAACTTGAATCTATATCCTGCCCTCCCCCACCACTTGGTGTCACGAAAGGAATTAAGGAAGCCACGCCTCCATCCCATAGGTCCCTCAAGCTCTGTGAAAGGTGTGACGTCACGAACTTGATTGGGAAGGGACGAACCGTCTCGTCCAGACTGCAGGAGGTTTCCCAAACCTGTTTAAAGCTTCTTGAAGTGTCCCTCCAAGTTGACATATGGGGCGGGAGGATGTGAGCAAGCAGACTTGACAAGCGAACCCGCCTTCAGACTTCATCGACAGAATCAATATTGGGTGACAGAATCATGTTCCGTGCTGGCACCGTCCATGACAAACTAAGACTCAGGAAACGTCTGATACTGTGCTTCAGGACTACCTTGTCTAAAACAGAACTCGCTCTTCTTTGTGCCATTGGGGGAGGGTGGAGGCAGCTTCCTTACCAATAGGGGCTGCTCACACATAGTTTCATCTCCTGGGGAGGTTGGCGAATGTTTTATTCTTGGGACCTGGCGACGTCACAATTGGCAAACTATGCGCACTAGTGATGTAAACGTAAGGAGTTTACCAGAATTTGCGCGCTCTAGTGCTTTCTAGATGGTGGATTAGGCTATCTCCCGTGTCTGGGCCCACATCAGAATTAGAAAGGCCAATTTACATTCTAGATGGATTGAGTATGTCCCTTTTCTCGGACCACGCCAGAGCCAGTAATAATTGTAATGGATGAGTATCTCCCTTTTCTGAAGTCATGCAGTAACCGTAACTTTTTTCGAATGCATAACACTTTTAGTGACCACATGTTTATGTTCCTCCTACTTTAAAATAGGCTCGGCTTAAACAATCGTTTTGTCTCGGCCGGCCATAGCGACAACTTCCCTACCAGCAGATTCACTTCCGGCAATGGCGGACATGTAACGAGATTCAATTCCGACGACACCGCACCTCGATTGTCGTGTCGGGATGAATGGCGGACTTGAAACGGTGACATCTCCGTCCTGGGCAACACTTCTCCCACTAGAAAGCTAGTCTTGAACACCGTCACACTGGTTATCAGAGGAATTTTAAGATTAATTCCGCGTTGAACCGCAGGTGACCGACTCGACAAACTGTGCCTGGGAAGGAGGATGGGATCGAATGTGCGTGCGTGCGTGCGTGTGGTCAATATTCAATTCTGCCAATGTTAATCTACGGTCAAGTAAACTAAAGTATGAATTCGAAGATGCGAAGCATTGTCGCCATTCCCATTTTTGGTCAGATTTACGCCACTTTCTTTTTGACACTTGCAATTTCTGCTACAGTGTGCTGTACGCAAACGTCGCACTTTAATGGGGAAATTATACGTTCGGCATCGTCTGCCTGTGGCATGCTGATCACTGGGGGTTTCCTTGTACGAGTAAACTTTAATTCGAGTGAAATGTTCTCCAAAGTTTGGACATTTTGTTGAAAAGCAAACGCACATGACCACCTTGGCCAGTGCCCAAAATAAAAGTGCGATTGGTATACGTGCAGAAATCCACCGGCCACTGGCCAATTGGCGACAAAATTGTGCAGGTTGGCGATTAAAATATTTTTGTTAGGAGGCCAATTTGGCCGGTTCATTGATGATGAACAAACCGAAATTATCATATTTTCACTTCTTGTTGGCGGATTTAAATTTTTCAATACACCACTTTAAAGGATTTTCTACCAGCTTTCCAATGGTCTAACTCTCAAGCTTCTAACCCTTACTGTTCAGAAGTAATGATGCAAAATGCTACTAATGGAACCTATGAAACTATAAAGCCACGTAAACGTACCACAATCATTTTATGAGACAATTTTGCTATGACAGATGTAAGGACTCACTACACTGAAAGAGTTTTTTCCCTTGGTGTCCGAATTCTAAAAAAAAAAAAGGACTTAGTTTGGCGACAAAAGTTTCCCATTTGGCGACTAAGAATGTTTGGTCTACCGGCTAATGGCGAGTAAAGAAAAATATGAATCTGCAGCTATAGCTATTGGTACGGTAGCAATGCCTGCTGGGATGTGAACAGGAATGCTGCCAAGCTAAAGGGTTTTTAAGGTTTGGGCATAAGGCATTAAATAAACGACTGCAGGAAGTATTTTTGGGTTAAAGCGCAAAAAGTCAATTTGACTAGGATTATAGCCTCTAGTAGTAAAAATGTAATGGTTAAAATGGTGACTAAATGATAAATTTTAGTTGCAAAGTGACAAAATTTAATTGCCAAAAATAAATTTCAAAAAAATGTATTACATACTCAACCATTGTAAACAAACATTTTAAAAATAAACCAGCTTAGTACTATTTCTTAATGTGATTTAAAGGTTCTTGTACGTAGAACCCTGCTCAGCAGTATAGTAAGAATCCCAGCAACAAACAACTGAACAAAGAAAGGGTCCAACATTAATTTGCCCCAGACTGATTTGGACAAGCGAACAGACCAAAAAAAAAAATTGAGATTTAAAACTTAGTTAAAATAGCAATTATTAGGCAACACCAGAAGAAGGAAAAATGTTGTAGCCCGCCCTTTCCTTGGGCTCACTAGGCTACAATTTGAAAATCACATCAGCGACATCCACAAGTTAACAAACAGCCGTAAGAAAGATAGAGGGAAAGCTAAATTAATCTACTAATTACTAACCTGCCCCCTTCAAAACCAAAAAGAAGCCATTCGTCATTGAAACAGTCGGGGATACTGGTGCAATTTGGAATGCAAAAAAAACACAGCCACTCCAAAAATAACATTCAAATCCATCTGTTACAAAACATCTTGCACAAAGGGCACTACTAGTAATGAATTTGTCAGCAGATGTTCATTGAAGCAAGAACATAAGTGGCTTTGAAACCAGCATACAATTTTTACCATTGGCTCATTCCATTTTACATTTTTAGGAGGAGAAACAGTTTAATGGGCAAACCTAAAAGAACACCTGCCACTTTTCCGCCAACATTTGTTCTAATGCAATTAATTTATTCTTTGGCATATACCATATCACAGAGTAAGCTGAAATTGATTGTTATAGTCTTGGTTAGTTATTGTTTGAAGATGTTTTGGCTGCCATCCTTTGTACTCCTAGTTGCTGGTTTAACATTTCAAGAGAAATTAATCCACATGAAAGTCTGGGAGAAAAAATGACAATAAATGGCTGAAGGTGCAATGACCTGCTGTTAAAATAAAATTGACCCAGCCAAGAACACTGCATTTTAACCAACAGCATAGCCTGTAGGTTTATTCAGGGCAGACAACTTCTGAAAATAAATAAACAAGTTGTGACTGCAAACTTTTACACATTCTTAAAAGATGACACTTATCAACAGCAGCCACAAAAATATGACGGCACTTTTATTGCTTCTTACACAAAAAAAAAATTAAACAAGTTCAACAAGTTGTGTTGCAGGATAATGCAACACGGTCAGGCTTGCCACCAATTTTTAGTATGATATTATGCCTACGGGTCGAACAAATAGTGAAAAATAGTATTCAAATATTTGTTCAAGAATAATTTTTCCATATGTTTGGCCTCCCCCTCCCCCCCAAAAAAAAAATGTTCATTACATACCAAAGTAATGCTTAATTTAGTTGGCAAAGCATACATAATTATAATTAAAAGGAAAAAAAAGATGTTGCAACATGTTTCTAGATTTCAACCACCTCCTCCCATTACTTCCAAGAGTGCAATCCAAACTCGTGGATAATGCCCACTGAACAAGACACCAAATTGGGTGGGAGCGCCGAGCAGCGCTGCTTACATCAAGTAACCCCCCATGACCGCCATTCAAGGGGATTTGAATCTTTGGCAATACAACATCACATGCGAGGAGGTATCATACTGATGAATACACACGGCCCCCTCATACACCAGTATTAAGTTTCTTAGCGAGAACATTTCTGTGAGTGTTGTCTTGGTTGATATAAGTAGTACCTATTCATTCAGCTTCTTATTTCCTTACGTTAAGTCCTTATTCTCCTAGATGGAAACATGGGGGCATTGACCATGCTACCAGGGCTCCAAGAAACTCTTGCCTACCTACTTTAAAACCCTTTCATGCCCGTAGCAGTCATAACAGCTACAAGACGGATCAAAAAGTAAATGCCAAGGTACACCACGAGGGGACCACAAACAAATCAAGCATCAACAGTCCAGTGGTTAGCATCTTCGTCTCGAAAACAAGTGAATGCCGGTTTGAATCCCGCGACCGACCAAACTATCATATGAGACATAAAAAAAATTACCAGAATTAATTCGGACATGAAAAGTTATCAAGTTTTACTAGAGGCTAAAGTTCCCACTCGTAGGCGGCTAGCTACTCAGATGTCTGCAGTTACAACTCAACCTTCACGAATATCAATTGTGTGGTACTCACCATTTGGCCAGTACATATTAAAATGCACTTGCCATCAATTGTCCTTTACCGCCTCTAGACTAAAAAACTATGTTTTTCTGCTACTTCTTAGTGCTTGTAAAAGATCGTAGGAATTTCCGATTTGGAACTACCTAGCAAAATTGTCCCTCTCTCCTTCTGGTGCCATGGCTTCAGCTGGGAGCGCGGCAAAGTTACAGCCACTTAGTGCATGTTTAAATATTGTTTGCATTAATCTAACCCTCCAATCAGCTATTTAAGGGGCTAGCAACAGTATAGCAACCTGGTTGGAGAGCCCTTGTAATTCTGCACACAACTCCACAAAACACTTGTATCTAGCTAACATGGTTCCCGAGATATGACAATTTAAGCATCGGGGTTTATTAATCAGTCACCATTTGGCAAGTAGTTCTGAAAACCAAGTCACCAAATACTGAATTTTCCTCGGCATTTGGCGAGTGACGAACGACATTGGTGAAGATTGTTACAACTGAGTCTTTAGTCTCCAGCAAGTTGCCACAGCTGCGAGAAGCTGCTAACTTATTCTTTCCCTGCTACTAAAATCAACCATCTAAACACACTTAGGCTAAGAGTTAAGGGCCCTACAGATGCTTATGGGTAATTCATACTCGGCAAGGCTTTTACATCTTCAGCTTGTGGTGAAAAAGAAGGCTGTATATTGAAAAAACGAACCATGTTACTTTGAATGTTCGACAAATTCACGCTCAAATTCAAAAACTGTATATAAGGCAGTATAACTAAATATAAAATATTAAATATGACTAAAGTTTTTTCCCTTGGAAAGACTTTCAGTTCAGTTGGTTCAAGTCAAATATTACAAGAAAATGGACAGTGATACTATTACTAAGAGCCATGTGTTCGGTAACGATAAGTGCCGGTGCACACGTGCGGTACTGGATTTGCGGTTTGGTTTACGTGACATCTGTTGGGTACTGCACACGTACCAGCGTCGACGTTGCGTTAGCGCTCGTGTGGTCGTTTTGCACCGCAATTTAAAATATATTTTTTGTTCACGAGGTAGGCGAAAAAGGCAATATCGTCTCGTTGGTTTCAAAATATAATTTTTTGTACACGGGGTTAGCAAAATGGGGACCGCCGAATGCGTACTGGCGGTTTATGGTCATGTGTGCATTGATTGCTAACGTCAACGCAGCGGCGCCGCAGCATTACCGCGCGTTAAAAAAATCCACGTGTGCATTGATTGGCTACGTCGACGCAGCGTCAACGTGCATTTAAAAAACGCACGTGTGCATCTGCGCTAAAAGTCAGTATTAAAAGAATAAGACTTGGGGTCATGTTGATGATCAATAACACAGCCACTTGTTGAATAAACCCGAAAGATGAAGAAGTGTAAGTGTAGACCAACCCTCTCTAAATATCTGTCGCCACTTGGTAAATGAAAATCATCAGTTGCAACTTGAATTTAGCCCTACTCACCAAAACGGCAACTAGCAATAGCGAATGGCACCCAAATAGGGATATCTCAGGAACCGTTTAAGCTAGAACGAACAGGTTGCTCCTTGCGGCATATGCTCAGGTTGAAAAGGGCTATTGTTGGGCGGTACCAGAAATTTTTCAGATGGTGCCGGTACCAAGTTTAGTACCCCGTTACTTGGTTTTCTGCGGTACTTATATGAGGCGGTTCTCTTATATCAGTGCTGTGGTGTTAACAACTGATTTTTAAATAATCCCCCTGATTTAAGCTAAATGCAAGTTTTACCACATATTTGATTAAAAAACCGTCATCTAAAATTTGTAGTTAACTGGCTGTTCAAGTAGAAATGCAAATATAAACAAACGCTGATTGTAGCACCAAAGTTATGCAAATTTGGCTCTATTTTTATGCATTTAGAATTCTAATTTTACTATTGTTAATCTTTTAACTGATTGTTGCATGGCTTTGAGCCCTACAACAAAGGACTAAATAAACTATTGTTATAATTTTAGCCTTTTTCATATTAAAACAACACTGGTATTTTAACAATGCATGGTATTTACCTGGTGGTAACCGCCCAACACTAATAAGGGCTATACAGCAACTTTCTCTGTAGTAATACAGTCAAACCTCTTATAACAATACCTCTTACAACAATAAACCTGTTATAACAATACTATTTTCGAGGCTCTTTAAGCAGCAATTCAAGCAAAAGTGATTGTTTATAACAATAAACCTGATATAACATTTTACTTTTCAAGGACCCTTGGACATCGTTATAGAGGTTTCACTGTACTGAGGTTAAAAAAAAAAAGAGCAACTTCCTAATGTGAAAATTAAGAAAACCCATGCAGGATGAATTTGAGATGTAGAGAGTAGAAATTATGAAATGGCGAGTGCTTTCTAAGGTCCAGTGGCAAAGTGGCGACTGCTACTGGATTGAGAGCGTTGGTATAAAGTCTAAACCAAGCATTATGTTTTGGAGTTACCAGAAACGGTTACAATTTCGTTTTGCAACTAAAATAGATCCAAAGACGTTACGAGATTTATTGAAGGATTGATCACTGGTGTAGTCACTTTGTTAACAGATGGCAGTCAGTTCCACAGGTTGCATTCATATTTGATATACTCTAGAACCCAATGCCACTAGCAGCTAAAATGGGGTCAACAGGGGATTCAAGCGACTAGACCTCGAGTGAGCCTTATAAGTACATCATACCAAGAATTTGTAAGGTTGGGGAGGAGAATTTGTGACTGAGACCCATACTGAAACGTCTTGGATACAATCGTATTAGTTCAGTCTTAGTTTATAGAGGGCGCCATGTGTTTTATGTGGGTATTTCTATTCAGTTTTCAGCCTAAAATTAAACTAAACTAAACGAAACTAGCTTGATTGTAATTATTACTTAGCCTAGCTTAGATGTAATTTAGTTTACTTTAGATTTGGGCTGAAAAATGAGTAATAATTATCAGATGGAACATGTGGCGCCCTCTGAAAACTCGGACTGAACTAATGGGGACCGATCTAACGTGTTTCCATAGGGACTTTTTAGAGTTACAAATTCTCCTCCAAACCCTATAAATTCTTGATCATACTGATCATGTGACGCTAATTTATTACAAAAAAGACAGTCACAACGATTAATATGAAACGAACTATCAAATTTACTGGACAAATTTCCTAGCAGCATTCGCCAACTTTCACACTACAGATTGTTCATAATCTTACAAATTTTCGATCCTTCTACCCACCTTCTTCAGGCTTTAACAGAGGGTTGTTTCTTTCCATGTTTACATCTCACTCCACTGACTTTGTTTTGTCGTTTGGATTTGTAACCGTCGCCCTTTGTAGCCTCAGGTTTTAGTAAGGCAATGCCACTTCGTTCAGCTGTCACTTGATGAGGCCGATCGTTGCCTAGGAGTTTCCACTTGACGTCCAGTTTATTCTCCAGAACTTTCCCCACAAGGTAAGTGACATTAGGACTTGAAGGGCACCTGCTTTCGTTCATGCAGTTTTATTGCTACAAACTAAAGGCATCTCAGGTGGTTGTCCCCTTTTGAATTTGACTAATAAGCGTCTCCGATTTATTCCACGTGATTTCGTGCTTACTGTCCGTGCAATGGACTGCAATGCCGTTGTCATTAGCTTTATTTCTTATATTTCCCATACGTTGTGTCAAAACGCTTTCGCACTCCCTGTCTGGTTTCTCCAATGTATACAGAATCAGTCTTTGCAAGGAATTCGATAAACTGCTTCCCTGGTGTTCACAACTTTGGCTAAAGTCCGTTCATCTTTGTATTGTTGGCTCATTCTAGTTCTTCCTTTTGCATATTTCATTTGTGGCTTCTTATTTTGTAGCTTCTTTCTTAATCCTTTTTTATTCCTTAAGTAAGCCTTAAATCCTTTGTACTGAAATCCTTCTTTTTCAAGATATTCTGGATAGGACAGGTGACTCCTTTAAGGAAGGCAAACATCACTCTTGAGCATTCATCTTTCAAGGTCCTCACACTTTGATCCTTTTTGTTACACTGTCTCCTAGCTTGCTCGATGGAGATGGCCTTCTTAATGAGCTTATTGAACACCCCTGCTGGATAGGCCAACGCAATAAACCTTCCCTTCATTTCTTCAAGATGCTTTCTTGTTTGCACAAGGCTACTCGAGTTGAACAATCTCATTCTGGGCAATCGCTCTTAGTTGCTCCCT
Source organism: Lithobius niger (assembly GCA_023313725.1). Taxonomy (NCBI): domain Eukaryota; kingdom Metazoa; phylum Arthropoda; class Chilopoda; order Lithobiomorpha; family Lithobiidae; genus Lithobius; species Lithobius niger. Next base: position 22,353 of record JAHWFP010145849.1, read on the forward strand.
GAGATGGCCTGAATAAAATCAGATGCCCCTGTTGGTGGCCATTGGTTTCCGACGTGGCTCAAACGCTACTCTGCCTCCTTTGCCACTTCGGCTGATCTTTAAGTCCAGAAACGGCAATGTTCCTTAATCTCCTCCTCAACAGTCACTTTTTATCAGTGCGCCAGTTGTTGATCTTTGCCATGACTGCTCCCAGTCTATACACTTTCCAGACCGTGTAGGTGTTGTCTACAAATCTCCACCAAATTATAACATTTAGTCCCGCTTCAAGATGCAGCAATACCATTTGGCAGGGCCCTCTTGAATCTGCAGGGCCCTTCAATGTCACTTACCTTGTAGAGAAAGATCTGGAGATAAACTGGACATCAAGTAGCAGGCAATCATCGGCCTCATCAAGTGACAGCGTTGAACGAAGTGGAACGGTCTTACCAAAACCAGAGGCTAGTAGTATTCGGTGTTTACGAATCCAATGGCAAAAAAACTGACAATGGAGTTAGATATAAACAAGGAAAGAAACAACCCTCTGTTAATCTGAATTAGACTGCTGGAAGCAATCGAAAATTTGCAAGATTATGAACAACCTACAGTGTGAAAGTGGGTGAATGCTGCTCGGAAATTTGTCTGGCAAATCTAATTTATTACTGTGTAATTAATGTGTTACCTAATGAATAAGGCCTAACATGTAATTTTTGTCTCCATCGTATCAAACTAGAAATTCATTGATTATGATCATCAGTGGTTAAGCCCACTCAAGCCAGAAGTCGTAACAATCAAATATACCCTAAAGCTAATACCTTAACGTAAACCATCAAATCATAAAACCACAAAATATACCTCACACATTTCATTCATGTTGCTTTTTGTTCTTCAATTAGGGATTAACTACGCCTTTACCTTAGCATGTTATTGTCATTTTTACACAAGGACAATTACCACTTTTAGAAGACCATCAGAGCACTCAGACTAAGCGGACTATGATTAGCCGTTATATCAGAAATATCTCTTTTCCACTACCTAAAAATATACAGGAGATACTCCTAAAAATGTTACATAGTGACCCTATCGCAACTTGATAAAAGTGAAAGCAAATATGGCTGACAATATGGCTGACAAATATGGCTGACAAGAGTTAACAATAATTCAATGCAAATTATGAATTAATTCACATACCTTTTGTCTTGTTTGGGGTGTCTGTGGCATGCTGTAGTATTGTTGCAACTGTTGATGAATTTGCTGGCTTTCATATGATGGCTGACTGGATGGTGGGGGTGGAGGGATGTTGGGACCTTGGGGACCCACTGTTATGTGACTGGCTGCACTGCTCATCACCATTGAACTAGGGTTAGGAGCACTCATCACAGGACTAGGCATCGGGCCCAAACTAGGCGTCGGATGAGGTGGCCTCGTCTGTTCCATAGATTGTACACTCTGCATGAACTGTGATGTCTGTGTAGAGCCTGGGGAATGACTGAGCATTCCACCAGCCGTGGTCATGATGGGACTGGGTGTTGTGTTAGGCCTCATTACAGTATGGAATGGGTTCGACTGGACAGGATTGGGACTACTCCTGTTACTCATGTGAGGCATGACCATCTGTTCCAATTGTTGTAAACTAGACTGTCCCACTGAAGGACTTAAGCTCGGACCAGGAGACCGGTAAGAGCCCTGAGATGGTTGAGGAGACAAATTTGGAACTGCTAAACGTTCGGGAGTGTGCGAGGGAGGAGGCATAGGAGAAGTTATCGTGGGAGGAGGAGTAGGTCTATGAGGGGACATGCTCACTTTTGGGTAAATAGGTCGGTAGTGAGGACTACCGTTTGGCACTGGCTGATTGGGGTAATGAGGCATGCTAGGCACAGGTTCCACGGCAGACTTTAAATTATGGGAATGTGGTGCAGGCTGAGGTTGCACTTGATATGACTGAGTTTGTACTGCCCCATTTGGTCCGTACTGTTGCGTGTAATGAGATAACTTACTGGAAGGGTTCATAGATTGACCTGAGTTCATATGAGGCGGCCTGCTTATGTGGCTAGGGTCACGAGGGTAACCGTACGGTGGCCTCTGTGGTTGTTGGTTTCCCGGATGCATCATTGCTCCCGGGCTATGGTAACCCGTTTGCATGGCCGATCCCATGGGCTGAGGCGTACTTTGAGGGTATGACTGATGGCCCTGGACACCCTGTGGCATACTAACCATAGGATTTGCAGGACTGCCTGGAATCGAACGTGACTGAGGAATGTGAGGGAGGCCCTGCGACGCCATCGGCGCCATGTGTGGTCCAGACTGGTCGGCAGCAATCTGATCAGAATAATGTGACAACCGTTGAACAGACACTGCTCCCATTCCACCACTATTGTTAGCGGCAGAACTGAGTGCATAGTCTGGGTAAGCAGCAAACGAAGGAGCTTGTGACGCCATGCGTGACTGGTCCTGCATGTACTGATGATGTGGCTGGTTATTCCACACTTGTCCCTGGTTCATCTGCATAGATTGCTGCTGGCTTGAAGGAGGCTGAGGTGTTTGCTGAGAGTTGAGGTTATTATGCACACCATACATTGGCTGTGGCTGGTTGGACATATCAGTCCTACCCATGTGTTGGCTCGGATTCACTGGCCTTTGAATTGTGCCATACTGTGGTTGAGAAGTTTGTTGTGCTGGAGACTGCTGCATTGGACCAAGTAATCCCTGATGCGCTGTAGCCATTCCCTGAGTCTGCATCCCTGTAGACGGAGCACCGGGTCGGTTGATGCCAGTCTCATTCATGGGATTCACCTGGTTTGGTGGTCCTCCGTACTGGTTGTACTCAGCATAATGCTGCAACTTGGGTCCCGTCGGCACATCTCCTTGATGCATCTGCATTGGTCCTGATAGCTGTCCGTACGAGTTTACTCCCGACTGCGGCGGTGCTATGGAAGCTGGCTGAGGTTGCTGAGGTGTAGCAGACTGAGCCTGAGGTTGCAACATACCCATCATGGGATCAGATGGTGACATCATCATGCCCCCTCTGCCAGAGGGAGGCACGTGCATCCCAGGATGGGAAGGAGGACAGCTGCTTGGATCCCCCATGCCTCCCATATCATCCATTAAGTTGCCACTGTCTGTGTCGTACAACCCAAACGGATCAGCCATGGTGAGCTACAAACAATTCCACAAATGGGAATTGTTTGTTTCAGTCAAAGTCGTGGCTTCGCTTCATCGTCGACCCATGGTGAAAAGTATTTAGTCCAAGTTGTACGCTTCCATTTTGGTCTGCAACAAAAAAAGAAGACATTTAAGAAAACCAACGCAAGCAAAATGGATTATATTTAATAAGCAACTTACGCCAACAAAACAATTTAAATATAGCCATTCGGAAGCCCACATTTAAAACATGATAAATGAAATTTCTCATCCTTAATAAAGTACGTTGTAAAGACTAATTAATAAAAAAGATAACAGCAGCGGTAACAGTAATAACAGAAATAGCCTACTTCTGTACGAAGGACTAAATTTAGCTTTCGCTTCGTCCATTAAAAATAATTATATTTGTATAGGTTGGCACATCAGGATTTAGCCTCAAAGGGAACCCTTCTATCAAGTTATTTCACCACGTTATTACCTTACCGTTGGTGATAACCTACACCTGACATTTTTGTGTGTTCAGCAGAGGTTCGTAAACTTACTTTTTTAACTGATGGCCATGTATGAAGCACAATGGTTTACCTTTGGTAGAGGCAGACTCGGTTTATTGGTCATGGTTTCGAATGGTGCCAAATAGATCACGGCCATCAGCCCCAGAACTATCATGGCCGTTGTGTTGACCCATGCTTCTCCCAGAGACAACCCTTAGGGAAGGACAGCAGGAAGACGACATTAGCATGCAAAACATTGGAAGTAAACTTCAATTCGCACAGGGAAAGTGGGAGGGAGAAGGGGATCGAGGCCCAGGGAAAGGAAAATATATATCTTCAAATGTAACATAAAATGCTGGTGGAGTGACACTGCCTGTAGACTAGGACACATCCTACACGCTCCAACGAACCTGACACCATCATTTTAAATATGTGCAATATTCTCAGAGGGCATCAAGCTCACTTACACTAGTGCGGCACTCGTTTTCAGGTCAAGAATTACGCATCGTTCGGTATTGGTTATCAAACTTAGCAGCCAGTTTAGGAGTGACTAACTGCAAAATGTGGACATAAGCGGGCTCTTGAATGTTCATGAGTTGTACTGCTTTGCCTCCAGAACACTGAGGAATGAGGATGCTTCACCGCAGGAGTCCGATCGCAGCAACACCTTAGGATCCAGTGTTCCCAGATGTCTGCGAGCGTTTGCCCTCAAAATCACGCCTCCCCCCTCCCCACAGCGAAAACCCTAATTTTTTTTTCATTATCCGTATAGGTAAGAACACATTTTTCTGGAAAAATGATTACAAAATAAATAAAAATAAATACAAAACAAAAATACTGTAATAGTTAGCTCCGTTGCTACACGCACAATACTCCTAAGGCGGAAATGAAACTTTTTTTTTCCCCTTCCCAATTTGTGATCTTACATAAAAATCGTAAATCGGGTTACGGTAATCAGGAAAAAATCCCCATGAAAGCAACAACTATTTCTCCTGCGTAATGCTAAAGAAACAAAATGTAAAATTTGTTACTTAAAAAAACGTCGATACAACCCAGTTTGTATAACAAGTGACAGAACAATAAATTTTATTGTTGCAACTTGCGACATAAGCCTTAATTTAGTAAGATGCGCATTTCTTAACAATTCCTAAGCTAATGAATAATAACAGGATAAAACAAAAGTAAAACCAATAAATTGCACCACCCTAAAATTACCCCAACATTTTTTTTTCACCCCCAACAGCTATCAAAACCTCTAGATATGAAGGTAATTAAACCCCATTATGGTGAATTTTCTTGTTAGTTAACAGAGAAAAAACACCTAACCTTTACCACCACACAAGATTTTAAAAATTACTAAATCTCTTTAAATTTTTGAAAAAATGCTCCGATCTTCTTCAGAAGTTCCAACGAAAAAACTAGAAATACTTGAACAGTCACATGCTGCTGTTTTCAAATATAAAAATTGTAACTGTCGTGCGACTCGGCCACTGATCTTTTCACATCACTCACTGCCTGCATGAGGGTGGAATTCCCACTGGGCACTGGGTTTGAAGAGCTGGCAAAATGAAGTTGTTTATTTGTTTGTAGGTGGGGCCTGTGATATTCATAAGGGGGACTTTGGCCTCCTAAAGCCCGGTCTTCACGTGGCATCTTAGTCGCCGGCGTCTTCCTTCTTTTGCTTTGGGGAGGTACGAAAACCTCGAAAAGAGTCGGGCGATTTACTGTGTACACACGGCGTCTCTACTACTCCTTGTCGTCGGCGTGTCAACTGGTTGTCATGACAACAACTTGAATTTGGCGGAGTTTTCGTTATCTGATAAAAATCTATGTTCTTATTGGTTAACTGGTCCCCTCTACTGCCCGAAGGCAGGATTGTGTCGCCGAGCACAGCGTCTTTATCCATCCAGTTGGTTCAAGACGCCGAGCTCGGCGTCTATGTTGCCGACCTGGTCTACACGTGGCGTCTTGGGGACGAATTCACGAATTCGGTGCCCTAAAGGCAAACGAGGCAAGACGCCGGCGACTAAGACGCCACGTGAAGACCGGGCTTAAGGAAGTTAACAAAGTTCCCCTTATGAACATCACAAGCCCCACCTACAAACAAATAAACAACTTCATCTGCCAGCTCTTCAAACCAAGCTTGATGCCCGGTGGGAACTTCACTCACATGCAGGCAGCAAGTTACTCGTAAAGATCAGTGGTCAGAGTCGCACGACAGTTACAAATTTTGTATTTGAAAACAGCAGCATGTGACTGTTTAAACATTTCTAGTTTTTTAGTTTAACTTCTGAAGAAGATTGGAGCATCTTCGAAAGTTTAAGAGATTTAATAATTTGTAAAATTTTGCGTGGTGGTAGAAGTGTACCTGTGTTTTTCTCTGTAACTAACAAGAAAATTCGCCATAATGTCGATCGTTAACCACTGTAATCGCCGTTTACTGGTGTTCAACGTAAAAACCCTAATCTGGCAACACTGTTGGAATCAGACGAGCATCAATACCAAACTCGATCCAAGACGAAGAGAGCCAAGGTAGCATGAGAGACTAACAGTGAGCAAAAGTTAAACATCATGTCAGCGTTAGCTGTCCAGAATGCTAGTCAGCTCCCGGCTTAAACCCACCAATGTCAAGCTCAAAGGACTCCCCACTGTTTGCAGGTGGAGTCTATTGGGTGCCATGTGGCGACTGCCTAAACGGCTACGTTGGTGAAACCTAAAGTTAAATTTGCAAACGTAACGGTGAGCACCTACAGGCAACTTCCTTCCAAAAAGTCAAGAAAAGTGATATCGCCTTTTACTCTGTTAATTTATGAAAATACTCGAACTTCAATAGTGACTCACAACTAATTCACACCGTAAATTAGTTGCGAGTCATTATTGAAGTTCAAGTATTTTCGTAAATCATGAGTTGTACACTTCAATGTAAGAGATCCTTTAACCACTCTGTTAAAGCTCACCATCAGATCCAGTGGAATGTTTCCAAGGTGTTGCCGAGAACGGATTCCCCACAGTGATGCACACGTCCGTGCCTCAGTGCACAGACCATCCAGCACTTTCGAGGCAAAGGAGTACAACTCGTTAACGTTCAAGTGCCAGCTTATGTCCAAATTTTGCAGTTGGTCCCTTGTATACTGCCTGCTCAGTTTGACAACCAATGGCGAACAATGCTCAATTCTTGACTTGAAAACGAGTGCAGCACTAGTGATAGTGACCTATATGCCCACTGAGATATTGCGCACATTTCAAAATATTTGTGTCAAGTTTCGTTGGAACATGTAGGACTCACAGTTTCAAGTCTGATGAAGGTGGCTGCAAGTTGCCAATGAAAATGTGAAAGTTTTGTGAGATACTTGTTTTATTTGTTTGGTTTGCGTGATGAACTCCCGTCATACGATTTCTGAAAACCAAAGTAACAAAACCAAGTCCGTGTTTACTATACATAGTGAAGTAATAAACATGCCTGCCGTAGTAATCAATCAAAAATAGCCCCCTTATGAGGTATTATTTAAATTTAAAGCATCCATTATTGAATTTAATAAGTAATTTCAGTTTGTAGTCTTGAGTAAAATGAGAGCGGTGTTTTATACTTTTTTCCTAAAATGGCACCTTTAATTTCAAACATGGTATGGTTTCATCCACCTCTACTTCCTTTTCATTTGTTTGACAAACCAGAGCCAAACGCATAAAACACTATATAAAAACTAACTCGGGCCGCGTGGCCACTGCTGCAGCTAGTGTAACTTCAGGGGTTGCTACTAAGCAAACACTCAACATGGAGCGTCATCTTTGAAGAGCACAGAAAACCCAGGCCACGTTGGGGATTGTCGAGTTACAGGCCATAACGGATGAGGGGTTCCCCCCCCCCCCACAAGATTTAAAGACTTTTTCTGGAATTTACCCACCTCCCATAGACCGTTACTTGGTTATCACACACCATCCCCTTCTTCACACACCAAGGTAGCCACATGTACTTTTGGGAGAAAAAAAAAAACCGACCAAACATGAGTGAGACATGTCTGGTAGATTCCCCATCAAGCCGATATTGTAAAATTAGAGCGTAAAAAGCCGTTACAATTTAACAAAATTTATTGTTTTTGCAATTTAGTGTTTGAACGAGCCCGACGTATTAGAATGCAAAATGTCTGGTCAATTATTACATACCAATGCGACTTGAATTAAGGTGGCATGTGTGTGGGCAGGATTTTTTGAAGGGTGTTTCCTACAAATTATTTATGCCCCTCACCTTTCAGCTAGTGTCTGGGGGAACACTGTTAGCTCATGGCCTTGACGACCTGGAATGGTTTCTTCATGAATTATGCAGTTTTATTTCTCTTCATTATTGTAGTGTGTCTGTACCATGCATACAACTCCAACTAACAATGCCATGACAAAAGCAGTAACAAACTTCGTCCACTAAACATTGCCGAACTCACAGGCTGTGGCTAGTTAGTGATAAAACTGGATCAGAGGGCTTTGTCTGTACAATGCTAAATTATAATAGTTTACCAATCATTCAGTTGACACTGCAGCTTCTGAAATCAAATACTGTAAAAACATGATAAAAGATTTAGCATATGCTACCTGAACTCCCAATTAAAATTCTAAGATACATATCTGAATATTAATAGTGTGAGGGTAAAATAATTCAGTCAGCAAATTTCTTAAAATTCTCAAACGGCGGTCAGGCATTTCGCGATGGCAGGAGGGGATCTATCAAGATCAGGAAAGCACTGCTGGCAGCATTGTATTTGCAGGAAACGTTAGAACTCGTTTCTTATTTCTGCAACGCCCATCCAATGGGAAGATTCGCTATCTTCAATGTAAGAGGCGATGGCCGATTATGGACATTTATAAGCAATTCGTAAAGTCGGTTATCAGTATTGTTTTAAGCTTGAAGAATTTTCTTTTTTTATGAGCAATATATAAAAGGCCAATATTCTAGTAAACTAAACCAGCCTACCAAAATTGTAACAAAATTAAAGTTATCACATTTTTATCGGATTTAAATTTTTCGAGTACGGATACGAGCAGAGTTCAAGTACAAGTTGCATACTCGGCTCGGTTTGAATTTTTCAAGCTCCGCACATCCATAGTTAAGGGTGCACCAATACTGGATAGGATCGGTTGCCGATATTTGTGGTATCGGTAATGGAAACTTTCGCCGAAATATGTATAACTCGGGTACCGATATGTGGTTTGCGGCGTTTTGCTCAAGAAATTGCAAAGTATCTTCCTAGCTATCTTTAACTGTTGGTTTACTGTTTTAATTTTTTTTAATAATTATTGGATTTTTGAAGAAAATTACACCATTGATACAAAATTATGGATTAAATTTTGGATATCGGTACAATTTTTAAAACTGGATCGGTAGCCGTAAAGTTGGTGCGGCTTTAGTACTTAGAAGAAAAATATTGAGGGACGCGCACATTGAAATTCTTATGAAAAACTAAAAATATGTAACCAGTATGCTAATGAAAATATAAACTAACTTGAAAATGGATTTTTGTCACACGCGTGCAATAACCATAGTAGGCTACAGATTCTAATTATTCAGCCTAGCTAAAATAACTTGATAGATTTTAACTGTCTGCACCCTCTGCATGACATTTGAAAACATTTGAAAACATGGCAACTAAGTTTTGTTTTGAAACAAGATTTTCTTGCATACCAACAAGCTTTGCCAAAAAAAAAAGGTCGATCAGACTGGGCATGGTCATTATATAACAAGAAAATGAAAGTCAATTATTTTTTTTAAATAAACAAAATAGAAATATATATCTAAAAAAAAACCTTAAAGGTACACCCGGCCAGCCTTATAACAGCAACGCGTAGATTGCCATCCGTGCATTTATCAGCACTTAGGTCGGCTTGGGTGGTAGCTGCATTCCTCGCAGCGAGGTATGTAGGTGCTGTCTCTGTTGGCTATGGGAATAGTACACGAAAGGGCATCAAGTTAAAGATTGTGTCGTCACAAACCGGAATGATGCTCGTATTTTAACATCGCAATTTATAATTTTTTAGGCTAGTGTCTTATAATTCTGTTTCGGCGATCTATTGGCAAATTAATTTTAATTTTTACCGCATTAGTCTTTTAGATTTTTGATCTCATGGTAATTTTAGAAAATTAGTACATGCACACACAGAGATGAAACGTCATGATTAATATTGTAAGCGAGCAAAGCATCATATACTGCGGGACGCAATAAATAAAGTTAACAATTATTCAACAGAAAATCTCCTAGACGCCACATTTTAAAATGGATTTTTACCAAGGGATTGACTAACGGTAAGGAAATAAGACCTTTGGGGCCGTACTTGATGTGGTGGATCAAGAAAAGTGACGCTGGGAGGTATATCCCTTTAACTGGATGAATAAAAGCTTTAATAAAATTAGCATGTTCATGAGTTCAGAGTTCAGCAAATAAGAAAATGTAAACAGCAATTGTCATTAGATGGATCACACACAAATAAAACATGAAGAAAAAAATCATAATTATTGGGTGCAAAAGCCAAACAGTTTAAGATTGTGTGAGGTTTCTCAATAGGGTCAATCCATATATAGCGGTCCAATAAAAAATTAAATGGTTGCTTAACAATTTTTTTTAAATTTGATTTTTTTAAGGCAATAACCCTTTCATGATGGGAGTTCAAATTGACCAATATTTTAATTTTATCACTCTCCGATTTTGTGTGGCGGCCATCTTTGTTTCGGTGATCGCAGCAGTTTTCGCGTTTGAAAGGCTTTACGGAAATGCAGATATCTCATCTTCTATTTGTCCTATCTTAATGGAAAAAAAAGCATTTATTAAAAGCCAAACAGTTTAAGATAGTGAGAGGTTTCTCAATAACCAATTTCTGACTACATAGTCAGCCTTGGGCCAGAAGCTTGCTCACCATTTCACACCAGCATACTTTTACATAATGATCCATGCGCGACCACGTTAACTAGTATGAAATATTTGGTTGGTTGTGCCCACGTGCAAAATTATGACAAGTTTCAAATGCTTCAGCCTAGAGGAGTTAAAACTCGGCTGCTTATTTGGAAGCTGTGAATTTTTAAATATGAATTTCAAAACGGCCAATCTCACACAGGGCTTACTCTGGCCTAAGCAGTGTAATGTGGGGGGAGCCTGTTCCCACTACTAAAATTCATCTTTTTCCCAATTTTAGTATTTCATCCAATATGCCCTTATAACCTGCTTGAAACACGGTTTTCATTGGTGCAATGAAACACTTCGAAAAAGAAGGTATCCCACTGACAACATTTAACCCCCAGCCGTCCCCTCCAACACCTCATCCACCCAGCTCTACAAAACAAGCTGAGCATCAAATGAAAAATGTGAAAGACTGATCTCCCAGTGAGCCATGTAGAGATCATTGGTTCACAGCGCCAAATTTGAACTCCCCTGAAGAGAGCAACAATGTAAACATTGAAGTTTCAACGATCTCGAAGAAAGCTTGAAGACGACAAAACGTCAACCAACATATAAAATCAACCTAAATGAAAATTTACACATAAGTTTTTTAAGATGTAAGAATTTTGATAAAAAAAAGCTCTACACCCATTACTGCCATCTCTAGAATTTTTTGGTAAAACCAATTATAATTTTGTTTTTAGAACATTTAAAAGAATTAGGCTAGCAAAATATTCTTTATTTTACGTCGAGTATAAGCTTTTCAAGCTTTGAATTTATGCCTAAAAAAAGTGCACGGTTGAAAGCTGAGAAAACTGGAACAAAACTGTTAAAACGAAACAAGGTCACGTAATATTCAAAACGAAATATCAACGACGAATCAACCTTACCCAACTTGAATTCAATGAAGAAAAAAAATATTGAGCGCCTTGCTGCAACCCAGGACAAAATGATGTTGGTTTACACCAACTTCAACCAGGCCCAGACTATGCCATACTGCCATACAGTCACCCTTTTGGCACCCCTTGACTACTTTTTTTTAACCACACTTAAGAAAAATGGATGCTGTATTTTGGATTGTTTTCTTGATGGTGACCATTCCTTTCAGGCACAAATTCCCCCATGTTTCCTCCCGACATACTTGTGTTTTCAACCCCTTTTCGTTGAGCACCCCCCCCCCCATGCCACTTAAGAAAAGAAAGCTGATCAAATGAAAATCAAGCAAAAAAAGGGGGGCATCAGAAATGTAAAATGTGTTTGAACCAACGCCAGAAATGACAGTACAAAATAGGAAGAAGTGAAGGCTTCTAGAATTTTGTCTGTGCCTTCACTCAATCACATGTAACTTTCTGACACCCCTAGGGATCATTCAACCAAATGGCACAGCTACCCAGTTCGACTCCAACTTCAACAGTATGCAGAGTTACGGCAAATCTATGGCAAGTAACATCAATGAACATTCAATAAAACTAATATGTTACACACAAACTCATTTGGTCGGTCATTAAGGGGAGAGAGAGATTGAGAAGAGAGACAGAGAGAGGAGAACGTTTTGTAAAACTTAAACTAACGCCAACGTAACACACTTTAACTCAAGAACGTACCGACATATGTAGATTGCTACACACGCTTTATTACATGGAACACCTAACGAAGAAAATCTTTCCTCCGGACATTTGCTTTTAATTATTTAGCGCTTTTTTTTATGAGTACGCAAGCTAAAAGTTAGGAAAGAACGTCGTCGAGGTTATTAGTTCTTTTTTACGTGAAAATATTTTTCTTTCATGTACAAAAATATTTTTCTTATATACCAATACTGTTTTCTCACACGTATTAAACATTTTTTTCAATATATTTTTCTCTTTTCTGTCAATTTTATTTTTTTTATTAATTATGAAAATATTTTTCTTACATGAAAAAAACTCTTCTGAGCCATAAAACAGTCACATTCTTCCATTTTCACTAGTTTAACGATACAGCATTTTGCAGTATTTCATCTCTTCTGAACCAGTTCACTCCTTAGTTCTTTGTCATTGTGTCCAGGCCAGCCGAGATGAAACTTCGTTCCTCACCACACATTTCATGGCTTTTCTTTTCGGACTACCCAAGCTGCACACTTTAGGCTATCACACGTCTTTTACACCAACATGATACAGAATGTTGAATTTGAGTTATGGATGGTTAGCTAAATGCTGCTTTAAAACAGGTTGGTCCACACACAATACAGAATGTGAAATTTTTCTAGTCCAATTTCAGACTTGGAAAAACGTAGACGTAAGATGTGAGCTAATATTCATAATATTCTAAGTAAATGAACATGGTGAGTCAGATGGAACTTAATGAAGTTCACCCCTCAGATCTTTGCTTTTTTTTTTTTGTAGTCTATTACCTGTATTTTAGTTACTAAAAAGAACAGCCCAACACCTTTTCACCCATACGCATTGCTATTATTCTAATTATTAAGAATGGAGACCTGCACACAGTTTGTGCATTTTTATGTTTATTTCACTCATATTTTATAACAAAACTGCAAACAGGGATGACTTTTCTGGATCTAAATTCCACTAGATTCAAAAGGAGGGAGTAGTGATCTTTAAATTTTTACAAAGAACATAGGCCTACTGATAAAAGAAAAAATTCAATCTTTTAAGTTCTTTACACAAATTTTGAAAAACATACCAACTTTCTGGAATCAGAAGTGGAATTAAGAATAATGTTTGGACATGGAAAAATTTCAGGTACACATTTTTGTGGACTACCCTGCGTACTAGTCGTACTATTAAATGATAAAATATGCGTGGCCTACAGGTTAGTGATTTGCATGGAACTCCAAAAGGCCAGTAACGTATAGTTGACCTATTCCAAGGCATGTGGCAACACAAGTCAGGCAAGGCTATCCAACCACCGACTGAATTTATAGACTACAATTCCAATGGTAGAACAATCGAACTAATTATAATGCTTACCATAAATCGTGCATTAAATACCCATCAAAATAATTATGGAAGGGCATTAAATAAAGTAGGCTTATAACCCATTTTCTAACCTGTCTGTCCAGAGCACCTGTTTATTCCATCACGATAAAAGTCAGTGATCATGTAATAATTCACATACCTAATCTGGATACAGTCCAGCAAAAATGCAATGCTTTATTCTTATTTGAAGGAATACTAAACCCTCCAACTATGAATTTTTTATCATTAGGATAGGTACTGGAATTAATGTTAAGCTCGGTGTTAGTGCATAAGCCGTCCATTTTTTTTTAAAACGCCTGCTTTAACAGATGACGCGTGCTAAAACTCCCAATCGCTGGAGAAACCCCGTTTTGAATCGTGCGAAGTGACATCATCTTCCTTCCTGCATTCCAGGCTCTCTGCCTTTCCTGCAACACCCGAAACAAAGCAGCGCTGCCCGGGGCTATCGTACCTTGGTGCGACACAAGGGGAAGAGTACGAACGACCCCAACCCAACTGAATTTAAGAAAGATGACGTCCTAGCCTATCCATGGCACAAGCTCATGGTCCTTTCTTGTTAGGATAGGTGACTTAAAAGGGGCAGATGTTTTTATTTATTTTGACGTTATTCCCAAGGTAAGCGAGATTTTTATTAGTCTTAAAACGTTTTTTTTTTACGGTCTAAGCAAAAAAAGGAAAAGTGACGGGGAAAAACGAAAATTTTTCAATTTTTAAAATTAACAAATTAGAACGTCCCTCAATTAACAGATTAAAATTAATTTCTAACCACACCCACACAAACCAATTCTAATATCCAAAGCAATTCACTATAGGAAACAAATTTGTGCCACTATTTTGCGGGTGGTGTGTATCCCTTTCCAAGAGACGAAAAACGATGCAACTTCCAAAAAAGGGTGGCACAAAACACTTCCCAATCCTGAATTTAGTTCAATTTACGAAGGTTTGTGAGGTTAGAAATTAGTTTTAACTAATTAATGTTAAATTTTGTAGGGACAACCTAATAAACTCTTATTTGCGAATAAATGGAAATACCGGCATAGCGTTTTCGCTGCTATACTGAATCCAGGTCATGTACGCAAATGAACGTATAACTGCCAATTTTTCGGCAATGGAAGTAAACATTCTCCCTTATTTAAAAGTTGAATATAAGAAGCTTTCAGTTAATTTTGCAATAAAAAAACTACTATTTTAAGGAGGCGCTTAACTCTTATTATTTCACGATTTTGGCCTTGAAAGCATTTTGAGGGCTCACGTGGGCATTTAATATCATACACGACTTGCGGGGGTTTGCGCAGGGGTGCACACTGTTTAGAGTTTATCAATCCTTATCAATGTGCTTGGTACCATTTTTAGAATTTTCTTCTAACTTCAGCCGTGATTGCAGTCATCACTGTTGGTATAGGCGTATTGGGCCAGTCCACAAAAGAACAAGTCACAATCTCAGGTAAAATGTTGAAGCTGATGCAAAACAAGGAAAAAATCAGTAGGAAGGTAAACTGAAAATAAGGGACTAGTCATTATTTATGCCAGCGGTTAGTTTTGTGCCCCCTCCCCCCACACCATCTTGATGAGGCCTACAACAATTTTTCAACTTCCCCCTCAAGATGGTCCCCCAAAAAATTACTTCTGTATAAACCTTTTTTTACTAGTGTGCCAAACGTTACCCTACACGTTCCCATGAAAATTCTGTACCTATATCAAAAAAAAAATAATGCGCGTAATGTGTACGATGAACTACGCATTTGATAAAAAAAAACATTCATGAACATTTAAATTAAGCACGAGTAATATCTTCGAGAAACCCAACATTACAATAGGTAGTGCAATAAACGAACAAGATGCGAAATGATAATCCCAACAAATTTTGTTTCGAACAGATATAAACTCATTGTGATAAAACATGTTAAAAAAAAAAAAAAAAGAGGACATAATTTTGCAAGTTACAACTTCATACCATCTTCACACATCTGTGAATTATTAACTAATGCACAACACTCAACACAGATAGGTTTTAAAATGTTTTATACAGGTATCACAACTATAGACAGGTACAATTCTACTTGGGAGCACATAAACACTAAAAAATTAAGCAGTTTTCAAACCAGTTAACTAATAAATTATCAATACAACAAGTTCATTTAAGCATGAAAAAAACCAGTAAACGGCGAAGACAGTGATAATAGTCAGACATTGTAAAACACTGGAAACACTTATCACCTTCAAGAACGTTGCACCAACAGTTCACTTAAATTTTTGAGGAAGAAAACACCATTCCTCTACTTCATAAATCTACACCGCAGCAGAGAACTTTCGTTCGATTAACGCTCACTCCATGTTGCACTTTAAATTTTCGTCCACATGCCACCGACCACTGATCTCTAATCCTCTATGTAATTCACTAGAGGGCTGCTGTCAACTTCTGCTTCATGTCAAGCTTGGCAATCAGAGGCAATGGGACAAGGTCCTCAATTTGGTCGTGGAGGGCCAGTAAGGTTCATGAGTGGCATCCAAGTGCCCGGAGGTGTGATCCAGTGGAGGAGCACTGAAGCCTGGTCTTGAGATGGTGTTGGGCAATACCATTCAATTTTTCCCCTCGGGTGTTTTCCATGTGTTCCTTAAGTCGCAATTACAGACAGTGTTTCGTTTCACCAATGCAAGTAGCATTACAGTCCAGGCACGGCACCTCGTAAGACCAATTTGTGGAGATTGCACACCTCAGAAGGTAGTAGGCTCACATGATCAACTGGAATCACAGAGTGGGAGGGGGGATAGGGTGGAGGGGTGCACATTTCTTTTGACTTGCTTCGGGTTGGGTAGCGGTGGGTTGCACACAGGGAGGGGAGGGAGGAGCAGTCGGTTTGGAGCGCAGCATCTTCTTGATGTTGGGTGGATTCAACGATTTTTGGTGAGGATGTTGCGGATGGAATCATTCACACCAAGGTAGGTAGGTAACACATTCGACTGGGGAACTTCAACCGACTTCATGAGAGGTGTCAGCACCAACCCTTCGTTGTCGAATTCTCGCTCTGGCTCGGCATCATACAGTCTTGAGCGAACGAGATGGATCAACAGCATGATCAAGACTACATGAAGCCGAACCAGAGCAAGAATTCAACCACAAAGGATTGGTGCCGACACCTCTCACAGAGTCGAAAGTTGTCTAGTCGAATTAATTAAGAAGATAAATCATAAATCATCACTTGTACACTACAGTACTTGAATTTTCGAGGAAAACCCGTTCCTCTTCCTCAGAAGTCGAAAATACAATTTGAAAATGTCACTACATGACGAGCGTCTATCGGTATTTTAAATTTTGCTCCAATCCAGAGTGAACCACTGATCTCTACGTTATGTCTGGAGGTGTTCTTTGCAGGTTCCAGCACCCGTCAAGTTTGGCCATCAGATCCGGTCGTACAAATCCTTCAATCAAGTCATTTGAAGGGCCTGTGAGGTTCATGAGTGGTATTCTTTGTCGTGAAAATCTCTTAATAGCTAGGGATTCAAGTGCCCTTAGGTGGGCTTCTTGTGCAGTGTTGGAATGGAGCAGTATGGAAACTTGGTCCCAAGCTATGTTGTGATTTTCTTTACGGTGGTGTTGAGCGATGCCGTTTAGTTTTTCTTCCTTCTAGTGTCTCCCTCATGTTCTCTTATACGTATCTTTAGCTGTCTCTTGGTTTCGCCAATGTAGATGGCATCACAATCAAGGCAGGGTACTTTGTAGACGACCTTGCCACGACTGCTCACTTCTGTCGGTGGCATCTTATGCTGCTTCTCTGTGGGAGTGGGTGAAGGGGTTGGTGGTTGTGGGATAATCCACCACCACCGCAAAGAAAATCACAACATAGCTTGGGACCAAGTTTCCATACTGCTCCATTCCAACACTGCACAAGAAGCCCACCTAAGGGCACTTGAATCCCTAGCTATTAAGAGATTTTCACGACAAAGACTACCACTCATGAACCTCACAGGCCCTTCAAATGACTTGATTGAAGGATTTGTACGACCGGATCTGATGGCCAAACTCGACGAGCGCTGGAACCTGCAAAGAACACCTCCAGACATAACGTAGAGATCAGTGGTTCACTCTGGATTGGAGCAAAATTCAAAATACCGATAGACGCTCGTCATGAAGTGACATTTTCAAATTGTATTTTCGACTTCTGAGGAAGAGGAACGGATTTTCCTCGAAAATTCAAGTACTGTAGTGTAGTGTACAAGTGGTGATTTATGTGTTTATCTTCTTAATTAATTTCTTAAATCAATCACTGTCATCGCCGGTTGCCAGTTTTTCAACTCTAGTCGAATATGTTACCATCACAACATCCTCGCCAAAAAAGGAGTCCGGTACTGGCATCGTTATTCACCCAATTATCAAGAAGTTGTTGCACTCCAAACCCACAGCTGCTTAACCGCCTTCCTCCTCTCCCCCTCCCCCTGTGCAAGCCAACCCAAAGCAAGTCCAAGAACACTGCACCGCCACCCCCTCCCCTTGTGATTCTGGTTGATCATGTGAACGTGCAATCGCCATAAGTGGTAATGAGATGCCGTGCCTGGACTGTAACGCCATTTACATAGGAGAAACGAAATGCCAACTGGAATTGCGACTTAAGGAACACGAGGAAAAAAATTGAATGGTATTGCCCAACACCATCGTAAGACCAACCACATTATGGTTTGCGACCAGGCTTCAGTGCTCCTCCACTCCAACAACAAGGAGCACACTTTCGGGGACTTTAATCCCTCACAATTAAAAGATTTTCTCATCAACGGGTGCCTCTCGTGAACCATACTGGCCCTTTCCACGACCAAATTGAAGACCTAGTCCCATCGTCTCCGATTGCCAAGCTTCACACAAAGTGAAAGTTGACAGCAGCCCTCTAGTGAATAACGTAGAGATCAGTGGTCAGTGGCTCGTGCGAGAAAAATTTAAAGTGCAACAAAAAAGCGTCAATCGAATGAATGCTGTGCTGTGGTGGTATGGACTTCAGAAGAGGAACGGTGGTTTCTTCCTCGAAAATTTAAGTGAACTGTTGGTGCGACATTCATAAAGGTGATAAAAAGTGTTTCCTGTATTTTACAAAGTTTGAGTTTTGAGTATTTCAAGCATTCTATTTCGCCGTAACAAACAGTTTTTCGAAAAATACTGAACCACAGTAACGCTCAATCTCACAACACAGAATTCAGTCAATTTCGCAAATTTTCGACAGCTTTTGTTGGAGGTCGATGGAAACGTCTCCCAGCTGTCTTCGTCAGGCTTAGTTTGAAGAACTATGGTGCTTTTGAATTACATCCTACTTGCTTTCGTCATCTGTAATGCGCGGCCCTCGAGGCCACTGATGTTGGTCAGGTCGTCTGCTTAGGTGGCAACGCTCGGCTTAGGTGGCCTCCTATGTTGGTCATGTCATCGTCTCTACTCTTCAGTGAGGCATGCATGGAGGTCTGAAGAGTGGAGACAACGACATGACCAACAACGGAGGCCACGAGGGCCGCGCATTGCAGACGACAGAAGCAAGTAGGATGCAATTCAAAAGCACCATAGTTCTTCAAACTAAGCCTGACGAAGACAGCTGGGAGAAGTTTCCATCGACCTCCAACAAAAGCTGTCGAAAATTTGCGAAATTCACCGATTACTGCATTGTGAGATTGAGCGTTACTGTGGTTTAGTATTTTTCAAATTCTCTGAACTCTCACAGTATCATGTGTTTGCGTGTTTTTGAATAAAAAGACTAAAATTGCAGGGCCTGCACCTGCTTAATTTTAATTTTTATTGCCTAACCGAAAGTATACATTACC
>JAHWFP010145850.1:1621-14165 GCA_023313725.1 Lithobius niger
TGCCACGTAATCCCAAATAATAACGCGACGCTTTAATACTGATTACGCTTCCACCGAGTCCATTTATCGCCGTTGCCGTAAATTCCCCGTATTTTGGAGATATGCCGATTTCGTGACAAAAACGAGGTTGCTTCGCGACTATCAATGCATCGCATTTCGTGAAAAAAACTACCTCTTCGGTTTCGTACAGTTTCCCACAACCACGCGCATTTCTAGTTAGGTTATCGGCACGAGTGCAGCCCAAGAATCTCAAGAGTCCGTATTCGTCAGTTGGTGACGAAAAGTCTAATACGCGCCTCTGGCTCGTCAGGGTGCCGTCTCGTCCCAGGTTCAAAAAATAAAAATCTAGGCCGTATTGCAACACCACCTCGCCGTCATCCGTCACTTTCATGTCTGTTGCGCGAGAATCTGAGGGGGCGTCTTTAAATTCGTAATGGTCCAAGATACGGAGCAAATGCCCATCCATCCACCATAACATTCCACCTTGCGAATGCTGCGTGAAATGGAAAAATGTTTCGTCGTCTAACCACCTCGCAAACTGGTTATCACCATCGGTTAGCCAGTAAAGCGTAGGGGTGTGTTTGATGGAATGTTGAACGGTTGTCACCTTGCACGTGTCAGGTATATCCACGCTGTAAACTAATAGAGATAACGCATCGTTGAATTCCATTTCCACCGTTCCCGTTTTGAAGTGTGACCGGAAAATCGACTCGGTCCGTAGTATTATTTTATCCAGATTCCATATTTCGACGAAGCCTTCGTCAATATGGAGAGCGATCCATTCACCGCTGGAGTCGATCGCGATTCCCCACACTTTAGTGTTTGGAATTAAAAAATTGGCGCGCGATTCGACGGGTAGCCTTGTGAAGATCTCTTCAGCAACGGCTCTATACCACGTTTTACAGACCAGGCGAGCTGCGGCAAGATCCTTAGTGCCCAGTTTAGACAATAGGTGAGTCAAGCACGGATTCATGATTCTGGTCCTTCACCGAGGTTGGTCGGCTTATATACCTACAGTGACATTTTTAATAAATTTAATTTTTAATTTTTTCTTTTTACACAAGCAAGATGAACTGTAGTCACATTGTCCAATCCAGGTACATTCAGGCAGTAAACCAATAGAGACAATTCGTCGTTAAATTCCATTTCCACCATTCTCGCTTTGTTGTGCGGTACATAGCTAAAAATCTACTTGGTCCGTTGTATTATCTTGTCCAGATTCCATATTTCTACGAAGCCTTCGTCAACATGGAGTGCCATCCATTCTCCACTGGAATCGATCGCGATCACCCAGACTTTGGTGTTTGGAATTTTAAAACTCACGCGTGATTCGACGGGTAACCTATTTAAGATCTCTTTGGCCACGTCTCGATACCACGCTTTACAGACTAGGCGAGCTGCGGTAAGATCCTTCGTGTCCAGTTTTGACAAAAGATGAGCCCAGCATGGATGCATGATTCTGGTCTTTCATCGAGACTGGTGGGGTTATATACTTGATTTAAAAAACACAGAAGTTTTAAAACGTTTTATTTATTTATTATAATAGTCGTTGATTTCTATGGGCGGAAACGACCCGGAAATACACCACATTTTCGCAAATAACGACGGGACGCTTTAACACTGACTATAATTCCATCTTGTCCATTCACCGCCACTACCAAAACTTCTCCGTTTTTTGAAGAGAGTTCAATTTCGTGACGCAAATGAGGATGCCTCGCGACAATCACGCTTCCACACTTAGCGAAAAAAACAACCTCTTCGCTTTCCAACAGTTTTCCACAACCCCGCGCAATTACAGTTAGGCTACCTGGACGAGTACAGTCCAAAAGTCCCAATATTCCGTATTTGTCAATTGGTGACGAAAAATCGAAAACGTGCCGCTGGCTCGTCAGATTGCCGTCTCGTCCCAAGTTTAAAAAGTAAAACTCTTCGCCGTATTGTAACACCACCCTGCCTTCATCCGTCACTTTCATGTCAGTTGCGCGAGAATCAAAGGGGGCGTCGTTGAATTCGTATCGGTCCAAGACGCGTAGTGTCAAACCATCCATCCTCGATAACTCGTGGTGGGCAATGGGTCCTCGCCGTTGGGTTAAAGTTACGCTTCGCGAATGTTCTATGAAGTGGAAAAATGTTGCGTTGTCTATCCACCTGGCAAACTGGTTTCTTCCGTATGAAAACGAGCACGTGGGTGTATGCATGGCGGGATGAACGGTGGTCACCTGCAGCGAGCGAGGCACATCCAGGCTGTAAATCAATAGATATAATGCGTCGTTAAATTCCATCTCCACCGTTCTTGCATTGATACGGGGCACGACGTGGAAAATCGAGTTGGTCCGATCCATTAGTTTATCCATATTCCATATTTCTATGAAGCCTTTGTCAACGTGGATGGCGATCCATTCTCCACTTGAGTCGATCGCGATTGCCCAGACTTTGGTGCTTGGAATTTCAAAACTCGCGCGGGATTCGACGAGGAGTCTATCCAAGATCTCTTCGGCGACTGCACGATACCACGATTTGCAAGTTAGGCGTGCGGTGGCGAGATCCTTTATGTCCAGCCTTGACAATAATCGAGCCAAGCATATCGGATTCATGATTCTGGTCCTTTCCGGTGGTCCGTTTATAATAACACGCATGTTGGTTTAGGGATATGTTTCTGTGTTAGTGGTCCCAGGTTTACATCCGGAATTGGACGTTGGTGTTTGGAATTTCAATATTAGCGCGTTATTCCACGGGTAGTCTAGTTACGATCTCTTCGGCGACGGCTCGATACCATAATTTGTAAGTTAGGTGAGCGGCAGCGAGATCCTTTGTATTCATATTAGACAGTAACTGAGCCAAGCACTTTTGATTCGTGATTTCTGGTTACGTCACCGTAATCCTCATCTGTTTATATACTCATTGACAGTGGTTTTGAGAGCAAAATTAATGACGCTCCATTATATCTGTCAAAGTATTCGACGTATAACCTGACTTTTAGAATGAAGCATCCCTGTGTCTATCGTTATCACGATCGCATAAATAACCATTGGTCTTGATTAATTTGGTACATGATTGACCGCTGAAATAAAAACGCAACGAACCAATTTTTTACGTTATTTTATTCGACACATTCTGATACAAAAAAAAAACAACAGTTCAGCGAATGACCTGGTGTTTCTAGCAGCCAACTTGACGCTCCAATTCGAACTTTTTGTCATTTGGCTAGATGTCGTATATGTTTGGGTGTGTAATTCGGCCGCTTCAAATGTGACGGTACACGTGCAACACTAAGGCAGCATAGTCCACTAGAGGGTTTGAAAGTTCGATACCATCTTCCACACATGTCGACAGTTCCAACCAGTCGGATTTTGTAGAAAAATTGTACCTTAACTGGAATTTGCGTCTATCCAGTTTACCATTTTCGTCTTGTCTGACATCGTTTCCCACCACGATTACGCGTAGTATCGATACCGTTGTAGGTATCGTCAATTCGACGACGTTGTAGCAATGTTGGCCGAAAGGATCTTTACCCAAGTACACGAAGCCATCGTACACTTCTATGAAAGGCAGCGTTACAACGAGCTTTTCCAGCTTTGGGTAGCGTGTAACGTCCACGGCTTCGTATTCTGTATAGTTCAAACAGAGACACGACAAATTGGGAAAGTTCGGCCAAATTTCCGTCGGGATAGCTGAGCGCGTTAGTCCAGCGTACGTCACTTTCGACGATGCGAGGGGCGCTTTGTCATCTGGATTCGCGTGACGTTCCAAACAGATGCAGCATAAACTAGACTCTTTCCACGGTACAACGGTATCGGTCAAGATGCTTTGCGCCGACAAGCATCGCAAAGCACGTCCCGTTGTAGGTGAATTCAATAGACCCCTCGCGCGGCATCCCACGTCGTTCCAGCACACAACATCAAAGGTGCTTATCCAAACGCATCGGAGACTTCTCTTTTTTAGAACGGCCGTCAATGCGTCATTCATGGCTCCGGCGTACATCCTGAGGCGGTGGCATTTTTCGACGAATTTGACGAACTCGCTGTTTTTCTCGACACTACCTTCCCCGTCCATTTTGGAGTTGAAATTCTTTTTCCAATATCCGTGAACGCAAACGGCATCGAAGCAAAAAATTTCGGTAATACTAGAATAAGACAGTTGCCACCAGTCTTTGCAGACGCTCAGCAATTGCATCTTCGTTTTCAGGTCCAGGTACGAAAAGATCTCAAAGCACAGCTCCTCCGGTAGCACCTCCAATCCCGCAATCCCACTCATTTAAACAATTCTTGTAAGTCAATGCCCTGTTCTTTTCCGAGTAATACAAGCCGAGGGATGTCAAAATTGGGGAAGTCAGGCCACACTTGCTGCCTGGAACACACTAGTCCCGCAAGCGTCACTTGAGTATGCGAGGGGCATGTCGTCGTCTGGATTGGAGTGCCTTCCGAAACACAAAATACATCGTCACAATTTTTGTTGTCTTAGCGATATCTACGTCACTGGAACGAGTATCGGAGTTTGGAATAATTATACCGCACGCTCCCCTTGAACAAGCCTTCATCCGAAGGCTGGTGTCTTTATACTGAAAATCACAGAATTCCCCAAAACGCATTATACCCTTACAGAATCTCTCCGCCCAAACCTTGTACAGTGACTTGGTGTTCAAGAATGTCAATTCAGTTATCTCAAAATGTATGTATTTAACTACGAAAAGATATTTCATTTACAACAATGGGAATCGTATCTTTTTTTTACTATTTAACAGAGGGGCTACAAACAATCGTTAAGAATGGTCTAGAAACACGGTTTGTTTTGTAAGTACATGTTTCATTCACACGTCAATTGTAAATAGACTGCATAATATGTTCGCGTTCTAATTTTTCTTGCGCTTCAATTCTTTTTCTCTCTTCACGTTCCTCCTTCGTCATCCTTCTTATATTTTCCATTCTCTGTCTCACCTTCAATTGTTTTTCAAGTATCGCCATATAAGCCCCACACATCTCCACGGACACGAAGTCGTTGTTGAAGATGACCACTTTACTCTCGATTTGCGATACCAGTTTCATGATCAACGTCTCCGACAGTTTTCTTATCCCCAAACAGTTTGCGACAGTCACTTGTTTTAACAGAGAGTCTGGATCGTGACCGAAAAATGTGTCTTCCCAAGATGGTTTGACATCCATTTCCATCCATTGCACAACGTTCCGCAGAGCGTTATAGTCAACACCTTCCCACCGTACGTCCATAATGTAGATGCCGTGTACGTCCTTGCAGCAAATCGAGACCGTCGCATTTCTGACGAGGGGAGAAAATTTCCTAGCGAGCCGCAATTCAACGGGCACCAGTAATCCGTCGGCTGTTCGCAAAAAAATCCTCTCCACCGGCTTGGTGAATGGTAGAACCTCGATTTCCTCGGTACCAAATGTTTCCGCATCCAGGTCCGTACAGGTTTCTGACTTGAAACACGAGGCTAGCCTCAAGATCAGGGCCTTACTGAGTAGTCCAATACCTAAACAGTTTGCCGCAGTTAGTTGGGCGAGTAAAGACTTCACATCGCGGTCGAAGAAATCTTCTTCCCACGTCGCGCCCATACATTCTTCCATCCACTTCACTACCATGGAAAGGCTCATAAAATCCACTCCCTCCCAACGGACGTCAATGTTTTTCCAATTACACCAGTCGGGTGAAAGGTGTAACGTTGCCTTCCGAATGAAAGGGGAACATCTTATGAGTGCATCGAGTTTGGCAGGTACCGACAATCCCTCGCTGCTCCGAAGTTGCACACAGTCAAACATCGTTGAAAAGTGAGAATGAAGCGAGTGTGACAAAATTTAATACTGCATGCTTTCATTTATATGTTTCAAAGTCGGATCTGCTGACCCCGAAAGCCGACTCTTGTCAAGTTGGAATGCAGCCAACCTATCACGAGACGGACTATTGAACTCGCGAATCACTCTGATCACGAGACGGACTATTGAACTTACGAAACATCAAATAACTCTGAGGTATATAAGTTGGTGGGAGTCACGTAGATTGCTCAGTTGGGAACTGGTCATGGGCGAGGTATCGAGAAACGATGATGTGCTGGAAATTTGGCTCAATGAACATGAGGAGGTGGAGAACAACATGTTCACTCGCACAAATGAAGACAACGAGAGAGAGAAAAGAATGGCGGCAAAAAATCAACGTGAACTTAAGTCATCAAAAGAAAGCTTGACAAAACCAGTCCACAAGATTTACCATACCCGCGAGAGAATGTAATTATACCCATCCTGCTTTAAAGTGTTCCGCCTTGCCATTGAAAGAGATGGTGAAATCTTGTATGGACCAATGACATAACGTGAATGGCAGGGTGCCAACGAGAATATTTACCCCGGTCATTGAGTGGCTCTGCATTGATTGTTGGTCCTACATTTAAGCTCTGACCATCAGTGGTATGTTTCTTCACAGATTGGCTGGCTGGATTATGTTTGTGTACTCTACGTCGAAATTAAGTTGTGTAATTTATTATGGCGACCAAGAGTAACCACTGGCTAATGCTACCAGTAGTGTGTGTGTGTGGAATTTATTCTTTTGAATCTACGCTTACAAGATCTTTCACTTTAAAGGTCAACCCTTGGCCCCTGTTTAGTGAATTACAAAATCTCCCTACCCGGGTAGGTCTGAATGTTGTAGAGATGGTGGAGTTACCATTATCCGCTCAAAGAACAATCGTTATGACGTGTATGTTTTTCCTCAATGGCTAGCTGATTTGAAAAAACCCACGTGTAAGCAGAAATTGAGGATGGTATAGTTACTGAACCAGATATGGTTATAATTATATACATGTATCGAAACCAGCTGGATGATTTTTTTCTGTGTCATAAAATTTGTATTTTACCAATGTTCGCGCACATGTGTACAATAATGGGTAATGAAAAAAAAAATAATTGTCCAGGAATTAGTTATTATATGTGTGAAAAGGTTAATAATAAATTGAAAGTTTAACACTTTTGTCTGTCCTACTTTATGTATAAAAGTAATGTAAATTATAGATTCCTGGCTACTATAAATTCTACATTCTCTGCTGCTGTTAATGCTAGTAAATTCAGTTACAAATACCTTAATATATCAACATAATTTATACTTTCTATAATGAGCAATACAAGTATTATTAAAACATAATATAGTTAGAATTCACGAATTTTAAGAAGAGTTTCAGTTTAGTTTCAGTTTTTTCGTAGCTGGTTTCACAAAGTAGTCATCTTCGTCAGAATCGCTCGAAATTGTTATCACAGTGTCAGAATAGCTCGAGATTGTCATCACAGTGTCAGAATCGCTCGAAATTATCACATTATCGTCATCGCTAGTGTATGGAATCGTTGAATCATCATCGTCTTCCGTGTCACCGTCATCCGTTTCCACACAGTCAATTTCCGCCGCACCACCACCATCTTCGCTGTCGTCCGTAGAGATTATCAAAAGAGGGGATGTCACTTCATTCGATTCGAAGAGTTGCTGCATGTTGGACATGGGGCTAGATAAAATATAGACTTGTGTTAGTTACATTTTAAAAATAAAAGAAACGAATGAAAATATTTTTTCCATAGTTACCTATTCTCGGAATTCAGAGTGGGCGTCGTGGTATCGGGTGAGCGCTGTATCCTCTCATCAACCGACTCGTTTTGATATTGAGACATCTCTTAGTTTCAATTTTTTCTCAAATTATGATGAATCGTGGTGGGTTACGGGGATTTTAAAACCATCGAATGGTCACGTGTCAACCAAGTGATTGGTTACGAGCCACCACCTCTTGCGATTGGCTGTAAGTAGTGGCCTCGTGTGATTGGATGTGGGTAAGTATGTGTGGGTGTGCCATCATTACATACTATGACCAATGGGGTTGGGCGTTACCTATAAACTGCACTACCATGTCAAAATAACAAATATTAAAATAAAAAATACAATTTGACATTTCTTTCAATTAGATAACAATTTGCCATTTTTTTTTCAATTTTAGCAAATAGGGAGACATTAATTCCACCAAATTACATGTAAATTGTAGTCTCTTAAAAGTACATTAAGAATGTTAATTCTACCGAAATACGTGTAAAATCTACTCACCCCGTAGAATCAAATTGAATTTCACCGAACTCACACACCACGTAAATTATACAATCCAGTTTATTGTACATTCTCAGCTACTGTACCTTTCTACTCACTCAGCTATTGTTTTCCACTAGACATACTAAGCCCGTGTAGAAGTTACATGAGAGGTGAGAGGTTCCGTGTGATTCAGATTGATTCCGTTTGATAGTGTAGATTTTACATGTATGTTGGTAGAATTAACACACGCTTGTTGTTAATGTAGTCGTAACTGGAATGCGAGTAGTACGAAGTTCGGTCGGAGTCGACTCCTGAAATCGTGTCATACTCGGTTTTGCCGGTCAACCACCGAAACGTATCTCGGTATACACAGGGATTGCATTTCGAGCGGTGGGATTTAGATTGATTCCATGAGTTAGTGAGGATTTCACATGTTTTTTGGTAGAATTAACACGATCTTTTTGCACTCGTAACTGAAATATGAGTGGTGTAATAGCTGGGTAAATTTACATGAGAACTGTTGGTGTGATTCAGGCAGATTATATATAGATTTTACATGTAATCTGGAAGAAATAACAGTAGCTGAGTAGAGGTTATATTAGCTGAGAATGTAGAAGTTACATCACAGTAACAGTCTACAAGAGTTGTTCTATGGGGTTTGGGTTAATTTCGCGGGTTGTGTGTTGATTTTATATTTGGTAGAATTAACCAAATTTGGTAGAATTAATTTGGTAGAAAATTTGGTAGAATTTGGTAGAATTAACGTGGTTTGATGCAATCGTAACTATATTTAGCATATACTAACTACACGGAATCAACCTGAATCCTATCAAACTACTCCCACATAATCTGCACTCTAGACTACAGTAAATTGTACATTTCCAGAGATACTGTAACTTTTACACGCATTTCATCACACGTACATTAACAACAAGCCACGATTCTACCAAATTACATGTAAAATCAACACACACACCTCGCGGAATCAACCTGAATCCCACGTAATAACTCAGACTGTGATATAGTCTGCAACCAAATGAACTTACATTCCAGCTAATGTAACTTCTACATTCTCAACTAATGTAACTTCTACATTCTCAGCCAAACAGTTCTCATGTAAATTCTACGTTCCCGTCTACTATACTCGGATTCCGGCTACGAGTGTATTAACAACAGCCCACGTTAATTCTACCGAATTACATGTAAAATGTACACACACCCCGTGGAATCAACCGGAATTGTACCGAACCAATTCAATTCTAATGTAACTTCTACATTCTTAATTAATGTAATGTCTACATTCTCCGCCAGACAGTTCTCATGTAAATTCTATATTCCCGGCTACCGTACTAGTATTGGAGTGCATTAACAACAGCCCACGTTAATTCTACCGAATTACTTGTAAAATCTAAACACACCCCGTGGAATTGTACCGAACCAATTCAATTCTACCAATTGTACCTGAATTGTAACAGGCCACGTTAATTCTACCATGTAAAATCAACACACACACCTCGCGGAATCAACATGAATCCAATGGGATAACTCATAGACTGTAGCTATAGTCTACTGTAACTTCTACATTCTTAACTAATGTAACTTCTACATTTTCAGCTAATGTAGCTTCTACATTCTTAATAAATGTAATGTTTACATTCTCAGCTAGACAGTTCTCATGTAAATTCTACATTCCCGGCTACTCTACTCGGATTGGAGTGCATTAAAAAACAGCCCACGTTAATTCTACCGAATTACATGTAAAATCTACGCATACGCCGCGGAATTAACCTGAATTGTAACGAACCAATAAAATTGTATCAATTGTACCTGAATTGTAACAGGTCATGTTAATTCTACTAAATTACATGTAAAATCAACACATATACACCTCGCGGAATCAACCTGAATCCCACGGAATAACACAGACCAAGGAACTTCTACATTCTCAATTAATGTAACTTCTACATTTGCATGTAATGTAATTTCTACATTCTCAGTCAAACGGTTCTCATGTAAATTCTACATTACCGGCTACTGTATTCGGATTCCATTTACGATTACCTTAACAACAGCCCATGTTAATTCTACCGAATTACATGTAAAATCAACACACACACCCCGCGGAATCAATTTGAACCACAAGGAATAACTCTCAGACCGTAAGCTATAGTCTACTGTAAATTCTACGTTCTCAACTAGGCCTACTGTGACTTCTACATTCTCTGATAATGTAACTACTCGGGTGTTGTTAATTCTATCAAAGTACATTTTTATATGTATTTTTGGTAGATTAACGTTGTTAACGAACTTTTGAATCACATGCAGGTAGAAGTTACCGTAGATGGGAATGTAGAATTTACAGCAGATCGGAGTGTAGAATTCATATGACCTGTGAGGGATTCAGTGGGATTTGGGTTGACTCCATGGGGTGAGTGTAGATTTTATGTATTTTAGTAGAATTAACTGTTCATGTACCATAACTGGAATAACAGTAGTACAGTAGCTGAGAGTGTAGCATTTACATAGAGTGGTGTGATTCGGGTGTACATTCTCAGACACTGTAACTTTTACACGCATTCCGTTACAAGTACGTTAACAACTGGCAACCTTAATTCTACCAAATTACATGTAAAATCTACACACACCTCGCGGCCTACAAGTAGAATTTAAGTTAGACGGGAATGTCGTATTTATGTTGCCTGTCAGAGAAGGTTCAGTGGGAATTGGGTTGATTCCACCGGGTGAGAGTAGATTTAAAATGTATTTTTGTAGAATTTACATGGGAACTGTTTGGTGTGATTCAGGTTGATTACATATAGATTTTACATGTACTTGGAAAAAATAACAACGGTTGAGTAGAATTTACATTAGCTGAGAATGTAGAAGTTACAGTAGCTGATAATATAGAAGTCACAGTAGCAGGGAATGTAGAACTTACAGTATACTATAGCTTACGGTCTGTGAGAGTTGTTCCAGGTTGATTCTGCTGAGTGTGTATAGATTTTCCATGTAATTTGGTAGAATTAACATGGCCTGTTGTTAATGCACTAGTAACTGGGATCCGTTTACAGTAGCTGGGAATGTAGAACTGGTGTGATTCAGGTTGATTACATTTCAGTTACAAGTACTTTAATATGTTGGTATAGTCTGATCTACTGTAAATTCTACATTCCCATCTACAGTAAATTCTACTCGCGTGCCAGCTAAACGTATATCACAGCCCACGTAAATTCGACGCCTCTTCTATAAAAACTATGAAAAATTTACATCCCAGGCTACGGTAAAGTCTACATTCATAGTTAATGGAAATTCTACATTCCTAGCTATTGTAAATTCTACTCAATTGTGTTATAATTAATTTAATGTATCGCTATGTAAATACTACACGCATACATTTAAAACAAACACCGTGTAAAATCTACAAAAACTCTGCATAATAACCCGACCCCACCGAACCTCTTTTTGTATGTGTATTCTATATACAAAACTACTGTAAATACTACTTAATCTTTTTGAAAGTACCGTAATACGTTGGTAGAATTTACCCAGTTTTATGTAACGTTTATGGGTAAATTAGTAGAAATACGTGAAAAAGTAGAGAATCAAATTTCGGTAAAAAAATAAATTGCCAAAATTCTACATTCATGGATTCCCGTAGAAATTACATCCGGGTTTAACATTAGGCACGCTCATGTTACGTTTTCAAAAATTTTCCCATGTTAATCCTATGGGACATTTCATGCAAGGGGTGCTTTCCCTCCTTGTGTGTATGTTTGTGATCTCTAGGTCACCACTGAGAAAGATTGAACAGCTACTTAGCTCGGCTG
Organism: Lithobius niger; assembly: GCA_023313725.1. Lineage (NCBI taxonomy): Eukaryota > Metazoa > Arthropoda > Chilopoda > Lithobiomorpha > Lithobiidae > Lithobius > Lithobius niger. The sequence goes on from JAHWFP010145850.1 coordinate 13,510, forward strand.
GAGCCTGTAGCCAGTACCCGCCTCGGTAGCGCAGTGGTTAGAGCGCCCGACTAGTAAACGGGAAGTCCTGGGTTCGAGTCCCAGTCGGGGCAGTTGTCTTTTCTTTCTTTCTTGGACTTGTGTATTGTGTTTCCTCACAAGGACAGTCTTTAATGCAGACTGCTTGCTTCGTTTACCCCTTACCTTGTGATTTTCTTTATTTATTTCCAAAATACATATGCGTCCATGTGTCTCGGCTTAAGTCTAGCCACAAAATTCATGCCATTTTTATTTTGAATAATTAAAATCTCAATCTTAATTTGCTACATCAATTAAAACAATATTCATCATGCTCCCTTGAATTTTGAACAAATGTTTCCTCTAGCTTGATTTAAATCTTTCATGCTCCAACATTATCCAAGCTCAACCATAACCCATGCAAAATCATGCAATTAAAATGATATCCCTTTTCCACATTCCTGTACCCATGCTACGAAGAAAATCAAAAAAAAAATTTCCTGAATCCATAAATGCAAGTTTAAGATTCAAAAGCAAATCTTAAATCCGAATTTTGCACATTCATTTTCCCCATGATTTAATTTATTACATGCCTGCGTGATTGCAATTCATGTTGTGATTAATTTCAATAGTATGCTATTGTCTTCAGTAGCTAATTC